>JAYJMB010002641.1:0-109582 GCA_036873735.1 Pouteria campechiana
GAGTATATTTAGGAATCAAATAGGTGCAAAAGATGAAGTATTAGGAGAATAAAATATGACATTTTGCATTCTCATCATATGGCAGAGCATAAACTTTGTCTATCACAAGTAAGCCAATGATCGTCTGCCATCAATAGACAAAATGAAAGAAACAAGGAGCGTCTAGAAGAACAAAGAATTTGTCAGTGGTCATCTGCTATTAACAGTTAAAATGGAGAAATATTCCATCAAACAAAGGCATGACAAAAACCCATCTGAGATCCAACACTTCGTTTATTACTTACAACAAACAAAACTAACAGACGAAGCTCTGAAGTAACAAGACATCTATACCTCTACAATGCAACAGACAAAGAAATTGAATGGTTGATTCATCTAGTAGAAAATTGAATGGTTGATTCATCTAGTAGCAATAGAAAGGATGATTCATCTATCACTTACGAAAGACAATGACGAAGGAACTTTATCTTATAAACAGCTAGATAGATGCTTCATCTATCATAAGTAAAAGACGAGCAACGGTCAAAATGAATCGTTGGTCTTCACTCAACATTAATAATGATCTTTCTATATTAATGAAAGAGACAGTCATTGCAATAATACCTTAACTAGGGCTTATTGAGAAACCAAAAATCATCTTCTCTAAGGTCGGTGCTACAAGCATTCCAACATACAAGGAATATGCAAAAGTTAGAGAATTCAAAATACACCAATCAAAACGTCCTCTGTTATTAATAGAACTCACCGATCACCAACAACTAGAATTTAAAGCAATTATAAATAAAGCATTGCTGGAGCAACAGGAACAAACGAAGTATTGAGAAAATCATTCAAAACCCTCTTGAGAGCATTTACTAATCTAAGCTAAACCTTCCGCAATCCTTCAAGAGTCAAGAGCCTTGTATTTAAACCTTCCTAAATTTTTTTAAGGCTCTCAACTACCTTTGGAAAGATTATTTTATTTCTGCATTCAACTTTTGGAAACCTTCTGTTGTGCTTAATGAGAAATTCTTGTGCTTAAACTTCTGATATTCATTTCTTATAAAGTTCCTTGAGTTAGTGGTAGAGACTAGACTCAAGAAGAGTTGTAACTGTTTGAGTGTAGACAAAATCTAATTATTTATGCCCCCTAAAGCTAGAATCTAGAAGAGTGTTGGAAGCACTATGAATACGTCCCCTAGAGCTAAAATCTAGAAGAGTGTCAAGGACACTTATTTATGCCCCCTAGAGTTAAATCCAGAAGAGTGTTAGGGACACTTGTTTATGCTCCCTAGAGCTGCAATCTAGAAGAATATCGGGGATACAATTGTATTTCTACTATTGAGAATACTGGAACCCAAGACACTAAGAAAAAAGTACTCTTGAAAGAGTAGAGTAAATTATTTACTCAAACCATTATAAAAATTATTGTCTTATTTATTTTGTGCATTTGTTGATTGAGTAATTGATTGATAAAGGGAAGAGTAATCCAAAAAGGGGTTGAGAAATTTGTTTTAAGTACCCAATTCACCCCCACCCTCTTGGGTTTTGTCTAACCTTCGGGACCAACACTAAAATCTAGAAGAGTATAGTGGCATTGATTATATCCCCTAGAGCTAGATTCTAAAGGAGTGTAGTGGCATTGATTATGCCCTCTAGAGTAGGAATCTAGAAGAGTGCAATTACACTAGCTTTTATTAGTGATTTAAGTAGTGGAACCTAAGACGCAAGGGTGTATGGCATAGAAGAGCGAAGTAGGGAGGTTGTCCCAAACTACTATATATCATCCTGCTATTTGAGATTGATTTGTTCGTTTAATTCATGTCAATCCTTAGCAAATTATTTTAAAAGAGGAAAGTTATTAACTAAGGGTTCAACAAAGAAAATTTTATTAACCCAATTCACCCCTCCCCTCTTGAGTTAAGCTTAGCTAAAGAAACCAATAAGTGATATCAGAGTAGGCTATAAATATATTTGTAGAGATTCAAATGGCTAACCCTTCAACCTCATCTTATGTATTTGTCAAGGGGAAATTGTCTACCCATCCTCCCTTATTGTAACGCCCCTGCCTCCAATGGCTGTCACTTTATCTTTCACTACAATTCTGCTATGATCTTCTCTATAATTAGGCTTAATCACCTAGCTTAAATCATAAGAATTTCAGCCCCAATATTATTGGCAGCAGGGCATTTCCATTGAATGTCAATTTTTCAGCATGGTGTAATCCATTCCATTATATCTAATCCTTATTTTCACTTAATTAAATATTAATCATACTACAATAACATCAATCACAGCCCCTTAATTATGCTAACCAATATTCTAACAAACCTAATTACCTAGAATCCTAGATTGATCTATAACAAAAAAATTCATCAAGATCTTCATGAATTCATTCCATAAACATGATTGACAACTTGGATTAGCAGCTTCCATACCTAAAAATTGCAATTTCCCTAGTGGGTCCCACCTATAGGGATTAATTCTTCACTTGTGCTAACTGTCCCACCTTACTTTAAAGAGAAGATCATGGCCATCTATTGCAAATCACACCCACCCATGTTTGCTTCCACTTTCCTTAAGTATACAAGCTAAAAAGTGGATTTTTGGAAGATAGGGAAAGCTCCAATAAGAGCAAGGGAGGGGCTGCATGAGAAGATAAGAATAGGGATGAAGTGAGATGTTGTATCTCCTTTATTTGATAATTTTCCATAGTAGTCTGTTGCCCTATCACGCTCCTTATACGTGTGCCTCTCTTGACTATTTCAAACTTGCTTTAATCTCATCCTTAAACATGTATGGGCTAAGCACTTTATAAATCATATACCCATATTAATTTTTCATTCATTAAATCTGACATTTTTCATAATTTAATTTATTTTTCTTAATAAAAATTGATTTAAAGTAAAAAATTTTGGAATTTATCGGCATACTAAATATTTCACCATTCTACATGCATTTTTTATTTTTCTTCACTTGTTAATCATTGATTAATATATATCATCATCATACTCACATTAATATGGATATTTCATTCATTTTATTAATTTTTTCATAAAACAAATCTATCTTTTTCAGTATTTATACCTTCGGCCTTCTACCAATTTAAATTCATTTTCTTTTTCACTTGAATCATTTATTTAATACACTTTAATGTACATCAACCTTTGTCCTCATGTTTATATTAATAATCCACTCAATTTCATAACTTTTTTATAATAATTTTCTCAAAAATTTAATTATATTCCAATATACTCCTTCAAGGTTGTAAGTAGGGGCGGGTTCAACCCGAACTCGACTACCTGAATCCACATTTTAGGTAGGGTTGGGGAGTCATTAGTCAACCCGAACCCCCACCTACACCCACACCTACTTAGGGTGAGGGCCGGGAAGGGGGTCAAGCCACCCGCTCCATCTCGAACCCATAATTCTTTATTAAAAATAAAATAAAAATAAAAATATGCCCTAGGAATAGTAGTATGGCCACGTGGGGTCAATCCTTCCATCCAACTCTAGCCCACATAAAAATTGATAAAGAATACTAATAAAAATATAGATAATAGTAAAATAAGAAAAGACTATTAAAGTAAGTTGGAATAGATAATATGATATCAATTTATTATTTACACTTGCAATGCATTTACATCACAAATGATGGGTAAGTAGGTGGACGTGCAAATCTTGTATAGTAAATAGATATAGTTGAAGAGGATATAATTATTATAGCAATCTTAATATCATCAAATATCTAAAGAAATACAAAATGACAGATGTTCGGTCTGCCAATCGTGTGGTTACTACTGTGTAAATAGAACTCTTTATCTCCACTTTTTTCTTTTGAAATTTCTTTGCTATTGCTTTTGAGACTTCATCAACTGCTTTAGCCTATTCATAGTTTTTAAAAAAAAATCAAAAGAGAAAGTGGTGTTGAATTCACCCAAGTTCAACTTGAACTCAAAGTCAACCCACACATGTAGGGCTAGGGTTTAGATTGGTACCAAGTTATAAAAGTGAGGGTTAGGGTGAGGGTTGGGAAAAGATTGTAAAAGCGGGGGTTAGGGTTGGGCAAGCTCAAATCCACTCCAAACCTGCCCGACTTACACCCCTATACTCCTTGCAGAACCGGCAAAGTCAAAATTTACGTATCTGAAATTTGCAGGGCTTTACATTCCACCCTCCTTATAAAACTTTTTGTCCTTGAAACTTCAAATATCAATCCACAAGTCATAATATCAAATCATATCTCATATTTACAAAATTTCTTTACCATTGCACACTCTAATATCTATAAGCAGCCAAGACATAACCATTCTATTTTTCATTATTCCACTTTTAACAACAATAACATATATGTAACTTGCATCTACACATTCAAATGAATATACTATACTAGCAAGAAATTTTACAACCAATGTCAATACCATTGCATACAGACATATTTGAATGATCACACATGGAACTGACCCTATCTGGGGTCATGCATATAGTCATACTCAATGAACATACCTACGATTGGGCAGCTCCTGGCCACACACAAATAATATATGATATATCATACATGTATCACATCCATGCATGCTATCACACTATCAATTACTATCAAGTGCAATGCTCATATATATTATACACATCATACAAGCATATCTCAAGCATACCATGTCCATCATAATCAAGCAATCCTATACCACTTGCAACCAAATGGTATCATGCACGAGAGGTTATCAATCTGAGTGGACTCAGTCACTAGTCAATCATATGAAGCCATATCAAGTGGACAATATCATAGCCAAGTGGAAAATCATCATCATCAGCTTTCTAATTTTATTATAGATTTGTATAATAGTTCATTATTTATAAATTATCATTTTTCTCTCCCTATTAATGCATAATTAGTGGATTTCTATATCTCCCAATCATGAATATTACCAGGCTCATGGCTGCAATACCGATGTCACCTATGACATCTAGCCCTCACTGCAACCTAGGGATGTTAGACTCAATATTCACATAAATATAGAGACTTAAATGTAAGCTTTAACTTTTAATGATATATACTATAGAGGCTCAACCTTATACATTTATCATGCTTCATCATACATATCATATTTATTTATTTATTTATTTTATTTTTTAGTCAATTCTTACATTATCAAACCAATGCCACCATGCTACAACCCTGGTAGTCGTCACCCCAAGGGTGTCAATTGTTCTTCAATTGGTCAGGGTTGGTGGCACCCTTGCCAATCTATCCACTGGATAATACATAAGTGTTATAATAAATAATCAACAGGGTCATCCCGACAGACACCCAAACTTCAATGCACATATAGAGTAAACCTTAGAGGCTTTACCACCTCCCTCCATCTGGCCTCCATCACCCCACCGTCGGGGCTTCAACTCTCTTCAACTGGGGTTATCCACCTCGAGGTACAATACAATGTATTACCAATCACACGTATTCAAGCATATCTATGTGAGTCACACACTCGTTTCATGCAGACACAATAATAACATCTCCAATGCAAGCATTCTTATACCAACACAAGTAACAAGTACGACTCACAAACATCATGTACATACACCATCATGCCTACCATAGGCATCATATTCATATCATGCATTGCTATTCAAGCACATGCGTTCCACACACCATGTATACCACACCCCATTCCAGGGATGCAATCACCATATCATTTATGCATATTACATGTACCCACACAATGCATCTCCCAAGAAATCAATACATAATATCAAAAAAATATAGAATACCATAGAATCAATGTATTCAACAAACGATTATCCCCCATCATTCAAAATTTAAAACACTATCTAATTAATTTATTCGTAATGTACATTTCACCACTAATTCATTTATTTTTTAGTTTAACACAGCAATTCCACAAAACATATACTAGGGAGGGAATATGCACTTATATCTCTTATTCAATTAATTCAATCAATTATCTATCTATGAAACTTTATAGTTTAATCATTTCTTATATTCGTTATCTGTGTCACCTAAGCACTTTTACACTTATGTTGTTCTCATCTACATCTTAGGGAATACCTTTCACCGAACTAAATTCATATGGGCATGTCATTTTCTAAATCTTTCAATAACCATTGCCATCATGATTCTATAACCTGTCTCACACATCACACCATACTCCAGCTCTGATACCACCTATAATGCCCCAGGAGGGCGGGGCATTGCACTTATTCAATGGAATCAACTTTGCATACTAGAAGTTGAGGATGATGAAGCAAGATATAATGGCTAGTGATGTGGATTCTTGGAAAGCCATTGAGGTAGGACTAACTCTCCCTAAATCAAGCATGTGTGCATGTACAAAAGAAGATACAACAAAAGTCAAAAATAATGCTAAGGCTGTGAACTATTTATTTTGTGCATTAACTACTACCAAATTTGATTAACTTTCATCCTAAACAACTACCAAGAAGATATGGGATAAACTTATCTTTATTTATGAAGGTTCTTCACAAGTATAAGGAACTAGATAGAATAGTCTCATAGGAAAATTAGAAAACTTTTAAAAAACTTTAGAATGTTAGAAGATGAAAGTATATTGAGATGTATGCTAGATTTTCAAAAATTACTAATGTCCTCAAGGACTTGGAGAAAAAAATTACAAATTCTGAATAAGTAATGAAGATTCTTCAAGCACTCTCTAAATTATGGAATTAAAAGATTATAGCTATCAATGAAGCAAAGGATCAAAGTGAAATTGATGAATTGATTAGCTCACTCATATCACATGAGCTAATCAAGCACAGGAGAGAGGAACCTATCAAACAAAAGAAGACTATAGCTTTAAAAGCAATGATGGAGTGCTACAATGAATTAGCTTCACTAACTGATGATGAAGTTGCGTTGCCCACCAAAACATTTAAGAATTTGTTAGACAAAACAGAGACAACAATTCAAGAAGACAGCTAAGACCAAATGACAAAGAGAAAAGAGAAAGAAAGAGAGAATTGCCACAATGCTACAAATGCATAGGCATTGGATATTTGCAAGCTGAAGGTCCAAATGAAGATGAGGGGGATTATATAAAGAAAAAGGAATAAGAAAGGAAAGGAAAGGAAAGATTGGTATTCCAGAAAATCATCCAAGAACAAAGCACGTGAAATATATATAAATGAGGATGAATCATCTAACACAAGTTCAAGTGAGGAAGAAGAGAGAGTTTAGCAATGTTACAAGAATATGTTGTATGACTCCAACAGAAAATGAAATCTTAGCAACAACAAAAATTCAAATATAAGCCCCAGATGACGAAGTTGAATGTGGTCTCCTTCAGGCTATGCATTGTGGGGCCTATCCTTGGTGGCAGATCTTCCATTACGATCAAGCCTAGAGTGAGATTGATGTCCATATTTGAGATGTGAACCTGGACTTTGATTTCTTCCGTGATTTTATCACCTTGAAAATCCATTAATGGCCTAAATGGGAGGGTAATTAAGTGGGACACTTAGCTTGGAATTGGAGATAAGTTGGTTGCATGGAAGTCCTTGTATAGGTGTTAAGTAGGAAAGATACCCAAGACATTTGGTGACATAAAAGACCATGTTGGTGTGGGTCCCACAGCAGACAACAACGGGTAAGATTTGGTTCTCTTCTTTTTGTAAAGAAAAAGAAGATTGCCCAAGTGAAGTGAATATTGGAAGGCCAATAATAGTGCACTTTAGGTTGGACCAATTTTTATCAAACCTTCTTAGTCATGCATTTACAAATGGGCAATCCACTTCCGCATACGGAAAAATAAAAAGAAAAAGGAAAAAGGAAAATTTGTTCTTACTCATCTTATAAGGCATGGATGATTCCACCCACAAAAAATCACAGGCCAATATGATCCAAAGAAAATTAAAAAGAAAAAGAGAGAAAGTAAGAAGGAGAAAAAAGTTCAACTAAAACATATTGGACACTGGTGTCTCATGTACCCAAGCTCCTCCCAAAAGATATAGTACCACTCTAGTGGAACCTCTTAAATTGAGGCCCACCTTGATGATTCCATAAATCCAATCCGCCCATTTTATTTAGCATGGTTTATTTAATTATGATATTGAAAATCAATTTAATCAGAATTTCATGTGAGTCATACCATTTTAAAAAAGTATTAAATCATGTGTAAAATATGTAAATCACTTAGATCCATTCACTCAAGTGTTAGAATGTTATAATAATTTGTATAATTATTCATATTTATAGAATAATATTTTAGAAGGCATAGATGTTGAATTAAAAATTTACATATTAATTAAATGATCTTAATACATTGATAGATTTGATTGTATGAAATTATTAATGTGGGCCCCAATTTAAGAGATTCCACTCTCTATCTCACAGTGGAGAGAGCACAGGGGGTTGGTTTGCCAAAAAAAAAAAGTGAAAATGCTCCATTTGGGCCCACCAAGGTGATTTGATGAAATCTAAACCATGCATCATGCTAAAAGTTGTCTTTCTAACATTATGACTTAAAAATTATTTCAAAGAAAAATAAATATAAATCACATAGATTTATACGTGTTCTCTAGTGATTCTAATTTTATGGTAAATCAATATTTTTTACAAAGATAATTTTATATTTCTAACTAAACACAATATATTAAGCATGATAAATAATTTAGGTTTCATGAAATCACCTTAGTGGGGTCCAAATAGAGCATTTTCACTTTTCATTTTTGTGGAAATACTTTCAATATATATATCACATAGAATCAATTCCACTTTGGGCCCCATTAAGATGTTTTAAGAAAATCAAAACCATCTATTTTATTTTTTATAATATTTTTAGTTAAGAACACATTAACTTTTTAAAAATATAAAATAGGTGGACCACTAAATTAATAGTTATTTAGAGTGAATATAAACATGTTAAAATTCTCATCTTATGTGTGGCCTACCAAAATTTTGAATTAAAATATTTTTTTATCATTTTTAAATGAATAATAAAAAGTAAAATGGATGATTTTGATTCCATCAAAATATCTTGATGGACCATATCATCCTCACACACACACGTAAAATATTCCCTAAACAATTAAATGAAAAGTACATAATGTACTCAGATACACTAACTAATTATATATAGGAATTAATTCTATAGTGTCGACAATACTACATTATTTTGATGTTGTCACTACATCAATAGCTCATCTTGATAGTTATATGAAATCCAATTCAATATTATTTATTTAATAAAGATAATAAAAAATATTTCATTAAAAAATATAGGTAGTTCAAACTTGTTGGTCCTTAAAAGGAAGGCAAATACTCAAGAGGGGAGAGGTAAATTGAGAATTTAAAACTTTTTCTTAACCCCTTGGAAATATAATGTCCCTCTAGCAAGCAAGACCATCAAACAGTAACCATACTAATAAGTAAGACAGAGATTTTTATAGTTGTTTGGGCAATCGTCCCTACTCCACTCTTCCAAGCACACTTTCCTCTTAATGTCTTAGGTTCTACTATCTCACTATAGCAGAAATACAATAGTGATTCCAACACTATTTTAGATCTGCTGTAGGGGGCTTACATAGTACTCCCAGCACTCTTCTAGATTCCATCTCTAGGGGTCGTAAACCAGTGCTCTTAGCACTCTTCTAGATTCCAGCTCTAGGGAGCGTAAACCATATAGCTCTTATCTAGCCTCAGACAGTCACAGCTCTTCTTAAGCCTAGTCAGTACTTTCTAACTCAAGGTAATTATAGAGATAAAAGGATGTGAAAGTTTAAGCACGCTTTACAAATTTATCACTGTAAGCTCAAAGAAAGAATTTGAAGCTTTGAATGTAGAGGTAAATGATCTTCCTAAAAAGTAGTTGGAGGCCTTTTAGAAATGATTCAAAAGGATTAAGTACGAAGGCTCTTAATTTTGTTGAAGGATGAATGGAGGTTGTAGCTCTGAACAAAATAAGCAATCAATATTTCTTCTTCTCAAGGTTGTATCTTTTGTCCAGCTTTATTTCATTTATATCTGCTTTGAATTCCAGTCATTGGTAATAGGTGACCTCCATTAATTGTAGACAACCATTTTGATTAACTCTTTTAAAATCTTCATCTCCTTAATTAATTCTCATTAGTTAGAATGCATGCAGTGTCATTCTTGCCTTGAGTGAGAAAATGAATTTCTGCTTTGAGTATGCATCGGGCAAGGAAGTGTCTATGGATCTGTCTGTTTCACATTTTCAGGAAGAAGGCATTAAATTTGGGCAAATTCTCCCAATTCAATTTGCTCCATACTTCATTTCATTTATCCAAAATAAATTTTGGACAAACCCTCCGAACCGTTACTTTGTCCGAAGTTAATTTCAGACATATTTTCCTTAGCCATTATTGATCAAACGGAGTTTGCTTATTCTGCTTTATCCCCTGCTTCATCCCATTTACCCAAAGTAAGTTCTAGACAAACTTACTGAACTGTTACTTTGTCTAAAGCTCGTCTTTATCTTCTGTATTGTCTAGGGTTTCTGCCTTAAGTCTTTAGATGGAGTTACTCTTTATTCTGGTTTAGACGTAGCCTCTTGTATTTGTTTGAGGCATCTGCCTTGAACCTTCAGACAAACTTTTACTTCACTTTGCTTTGTCCATGATTGATTTGGGCGAGCTTCAGATTATGGATGAACAGAATTTTGATTGTAGCTTCATTTTTGGCTTTTGGCTTTTGTTCAAGTAGTCAATATGACATACTTTGGATAGGTCCTTATGGCACGAGTGATCAATCTGCTGCTTCATCTTTGTCTTGATTCTTTCGTTTATCTGATGTATCTGACTATCAACAAGATTTGAAGCTCCTGATTTCTTCTTCTATTTCTTCCAAAGTGTTAAACTTCATTTGCATATATTTTTTTGCTTCTACAATCTATTTTTGTATACTTAAACACTTTACAAATATTTATGAGTACAACTTAATCAAGTTTTGTTTATCGTCAAAACTATAAATTTATACTAAAAACCTCTCCCTTTTTGATGATGACAAAACTTAATTAAATTATCTCACTGCAGTTAAACAAGCTCTCCCTAAATGTGTGCCATAGATTTTGCAAATTTCTTATATCTCCTCCTCAATTATTGACCCATTGTTTTTAATATTATACTTCTAAAAGTTATATTATTTCATCATTTATAATTATTTTTTTGAAGATAATTTTCTAGTTTCTCTCCCCCTTTTTGTTAAAATCAAAAAGAGTAGTAGTAAATCACAAGATAAAATCCCATAAGTAAGTTGAATGAATAGAAATAAGATATGTGCACAGACAGAAATAAATTCCATTTCATTGCATTCCAATACTAACAATATTACATTGAAGATGAAACAAAATACAAAACAAGTCATCCTAACAACAATCTAGCCTAAGAGCTAATATTCTAAGTTGGGGGAGGTGACACAAGAGATTATGGTGGATAAGAATGGATTAATATCAATTAGATGTGAAGAAAGATCTAGTATTTGATATGATTTGCAAGGAAAAGTAAATACAAATTGGCCAAGAATGGAAAATGATGTGATTTCTGGCAGCTATAATTTGATTTTAGCAAGAAAGATGAGACGCACGTCCTCGGGAATGAATTAAGGAATCTTGGGCAAAGGTGTGCTAACTTCGGATAAATGGGTATTGTATGGGCTAGAGACTAAGAGAGAGTCTCGGACAAATGGATACTAACTTCAGACAAATTCTTTGTCCAAAACGAGATTAACTATTTGAGACAAACATTTGAAGACAAAACACATCAAAACACTTAACTCAAACATAAAGACAACAAATTCTATCCATTTACAATAGTCATACCTAGTTCTCTTCTAATGTTGCAAAAGGTTTCTAGTGGCAGTGGTTTGGTGAAGATATTGGCAAGCTAAAGATATAGGCAAGGTAAGCATTTATTGGCATGTATTGTAAGCATATATCATGTTTTTCTACATGCTCATATCAAATTCTTTCTACATTATCTTTGAAAATCTTAGCAAAGTTTTTTGTTAGTTGCACCGAATATGATATCATCCACATAGATTTGAACTATTAAAAAATCAATGTCAAGTATCAACGTTTCCTTTCTTAAACTGATGATCACTCAAGAATTTGCTAACTATTCATACATGCTCTTAGAGCTTATCTTAGTCTATACAGTGCCTTGATGAGCTTATATACATGATTAGGTTGTTCATTACTTTCAAAATCAAGAGGTTGTTCTACATAGACTTCCTCATTCAAATATCCATTTAGAAATGCACTCTTTACATTTATCTAAAATAATTTAAAGTTCTTATAGGATACAAAAGCAAGCAACATTTTAATAACTTTCAATGTCGCTATAGGAGCATATGATTCCTCAAAGTCAATTCCCTCTTCTTGAGAATACCCCTTCGTAACTAAACATGTCTTATTTTTTACAACCAATCCACTTTCATTTAGTTTATCTTTGAATACCCATTTAGCTCCAATCAAATCAATATTTTCTGGTCTCGGAACTAAGCTCCACACTTTGTTTCTTTTAAACTGGTTCAATTCTTCTTGCATTGCAATGACCCAATTTTTATCAATTAGAGCTTGACCAATGTAAGTACGTTATATATTAGAAATGAATGCATAGCGATCACAAATGTTCTACATAGATTTCCTTATTCTAAAACTATCATAAACATCACCTATGATTTGATCTCTAGGATAAGTAGTAATAAATCTCAAATCAATAATGGGTTGATAGAGAACATCACTTGTACTTACCTCCCCCTCATTGTCTGAGTCTCGTATTTCTTCATTCTTTGTAACATTTTCTCTATGATCTTGTATTTGTATCTTTTTATTTTTTTTATGTTTTCTTTTACATCACTATCAATCTCCTTTTTAGGGGTTAAGTGGAATTTATCAAATTTAACATGCATAGACTCTTCTACAATTTGTGTTCTCTTAATGAAAAGTATAAAAGTTCTACTATTGGAATGATAACCAAGGAAAATAGCTCCATCAATTTTTGAAACAAACTTCCCAAAATTATCTTTACCATTATTCAATAAATAGCATGAGCAACCAACGGGATGGAAATAAGATATATTGGGTCTTCTTCCTTTCCAAAGCTTGTATGGAGTATTTTTTAGAATTGCTCCAATGGTAACTATTGAGCTCTTAACAAGCTGTGTTAACTGCTTCTCCCTAGAACCTTTTAGAAATTTACTCTCATTCAGCATAGTCCTTACATTTTCTTAAATTGTTCTATTTTTTCTTTCCACAACTCCATTTTATTAAGAAGTTCTAGGGGATAAGAAGTTGTGGTGAATTCTGTTTCTTCACAGTATTCAAATTTTCTATTTTCAAATTCACCACCATGATCACTACAAATAAATAAGATTGACATTTGCTTCTCATTATGAACTAAATTTGATTAAGTAAAGAATATTAAGAATGCTTCATCTTTGCTAGTCAGTAAAATCACCCATGAAAACCTAAAGTAGTCATCTACAATGACATACATACATCTTTTCCCTCCAAGGTTGAGAATATCTAATGGTCCAAAAAGATCCATACGCAATAGTTCTAGAGGTCTGAATATGGGCACTTCATTTTTAATATGAAAGGATACTTTGGTCTATTTTGACATTTGGCAAGCTTTACAAATCTGATTTTTGTCAAATTTCAATTTATATAGACCAATCACAAGATCCTTTTTCCATAAGGATTTAATATTTGACATGTTGATTTGTCCCATCCTTTTATGCCATAGCCGTGGATCATCTTTGACAACAATTAAGCATTTTTCCAAAATTTCATCTAGTTGAACTAGATAAATATTTTCATCCCTTTTTTCGTTGAATAATAGCTTGTTATTTTCACTAAATATATTACATGAGGACAGTTCAAATACTACTCTATGACCTTTGTCACATAATTAGTTAATGCTTAGAAGGTTATGCTTGAGTCCATCTACATATAAAACATCTTCTATGCATACATTAAATAGCCCATAAATTTTACCTTTGCCTCTGATGAAGCCCTTAACCTTTTTACCAAATGCAACTATTCTTCCATCCATCAGCTTTAAATCTTTGAAGAGATTTTTATTCCTGGTCATATGCCTTGAACAACCACTATCTATGAACCAGGTATTAATAGATTTGGCTTTGAGGCTTACCTGTATACAAGATAAAAATTCTTCTTACCTCCTTGATCCAACTTTGTTAGTAAGATTGTGTGTGTGAAAGAGATTATGTGTGTTCCTTAGGTCTCCATTTCAATTTAGCTCCTTTTGCTTGCATTTTCTTAATATAACAACCATACTCTCTATTTCCTATTCTATTACAGGAATAGCATGTGGTCAAGGTTCTGCTAGGATCATGATGGTTCATAGATTTCTTTACCAAAGAATGTCGTATGAATCCTCTATTATTTAGATAGTTTCTTTTTTCTTTTGTGAGGTTTATGCTTTTGGACCATTCAGCAAATTTTTGTTAGTTTTCATCACCTAAATGTTTACAACCAAGTACCTTTTTATTAGTTTGACTAGTCATTGGCATGAACTT
This sequence comes from Pouteria campechiana, assembly GCA_036873735.1. NCBI lineage: Eukaryota > Viridiplantae > Streptophyta > Magnoliopsida > Ericales > Sapotaceae > Pouteria > Pouteria campechiana. Next base: position 14,513 of record JAYJMB010002641.1, read on the forward strand.
GGTAACCAATTCTCCTAGGTTAGAGAATTTGCTTAATATGCTATTTGATATTTTTATTTCCTTTCTCAAGTTTTCTACCTCTTTTTATGGAGATAAATTTCTTTTTGCTAGTATAAAATTTACTTTAATAGTTGTCTCAAAATGTCTCTTCTTTTGAATAAAATTTGGACTAAGAGATTCAAACTAATTGAAGAGAGAGTCGTATGATTCTTATAGTTTATCAGGTTTTCTACATTTGGTGCATTTTGTACTTGAGCTTGAAGAATCAAAACTATAAGAGTAGTATGAGTTTGCCTCAGTCTCCAATTTTATTATGCCATGTTCTTTGGTAAAGGGCTGACTTATTGATTTATTTTATGCATGAGCCATGCAACATATTTTTGCAAAGTTTGCCATTTCTCTGTCCTCTCTTTTATTGGAGTTCATGCTTGAGGATTTATCATCATTCAAGTACATTCCTCAGGCCTGATTTCTTGATGATCTTTTAAATTGTGTCTCCTTTATGTTCCTTTCTTCTCTATCATTTAAGTCCACTTTTTTTTCATTTGAACACTCTAAAGACATGTGTCCAATTCCTCCACATTTGTTGCATATGGGAAGATCTTTTCTTCTTTTAGCCTTCTTCTTTTCATGTTGCCTCTATTGCTTCTCACAAGTTTTCTGAAGTTTCTGACCAACATAGCTATGTCATCTCCAGACTATGAGGAAGATTTGCTACTACTCTCCTTGTTTGCTTTGAGAGCAATTATGTTTTTCTGCCTTGTTGGCTCCTCTCTCTTATTTTTGATCAACCCGTGTGACATAAGGGAGCTAATGAGATCATCTACAAGTAGCGCATTTAGGTCCTTTACTTCCTCAATGGTCGTGATCTTTTGGTTCCATGAGTTTGACAACGCTCTCAGAATCTTCATGACCTATTCATAATTTGAAACTTCTCTTTCCAAGCTTTTCAAAGCATTAGTAATTTTAGAAAATCGAGCATACATTTCTGATATGTTTTCTCCTTGTTTTATTCTAAAGTTTTCTAGTTCTCCTATCAATATATTTCTCTTGGTCTCTTTGACTTGTGAGGATCCTTCATAGATACATACTAACTTGTCTTAAATATCTTTTGCAGTAGTGAAAGAAGATACTTTATCAAACTCGTTGGCTAACAGTCCATAAAATAATGAGTTCATTACTTTAGCATTATTTTGGGCTGCATAGTTTTCTTCTTTACTCCATATACCAATTTCATTAGTAGGAAGGGTGACTCCTACTTCATGGCCATCTAAGAATTCATATCATTGGCCATAATAAATTGCTTTATCCTCAACTTTCAATAGGCGAAGTTTATTCCATCAAATAGGGGTAACCGGGTAAATAATTATCCCTCAACAATATATGAGTAAAGGTTGATGGGTTTGTCATTGGATCACTATAAATATTTATGTAGCCCTCTCCGATACTACTTGTTAGTCCTTGAAAAGAAGGCAAATACCCAAGAGGAGAGGGGTAAATTGAAAATTTAAAACTTTTCTTAATGCCTTTAAAATATAACATCCCTCTAACAAGCAAGTCATCAAATAGTAACCACGCTAATAAGTAAGACAGAGATTTTTATAGTGGTATAGGTAATCGTTCCTACTTCACTCTTCCAATTACACTTTCCTCTTAGTGTCTTGGGTTTCATTATCCCACTAGAAAATATAATAGTACTCCCAATGCTTTTCTAGATCAGCTTTTGGGGGTGTACATAATGCTCCCAACACTCTTTTAGATTTTAGCTCTAGAGGGCATAAACTAGTGCTCCCAGCACTCTTCTAGATTTCAGGTCTAGAGGGCGTAAACTAGTACTTCTAACACTTTTTTAGATTCTAGGTCTAAGGAGCATAAATCAAGTAGCTCTTGTCTGCACTCAGACAATCACAGCTCTTCTTGAGCTCAGTCTATACTTACCAGCTTAAGACAATTACAGAGATAAAAGGATATGAAAGTTTAGGCACACTTTACAAATATCTCATTACAAGCTCAGAGAAAGAATTTAAAGCTTTGATTGCAGAGGTAAATGCTCTTCCCAAAAAGTAGTTGGAGGCCTTTCAAAAATGATGCAGAAGGATTAAGTACGAAGGCTCTCAGTTTTTTTTGAAGGATGAATGAAGGTTTTAGCTCTAAACAGAATAAACAATCAATATTTCTTCTTCACAAGGTTGTATCTTTCATTCAGCTTTACTTCATTTATATATGCTTTAAATTCCAGTCATTAGAAGTAGATGACTTTCATTAATTCTAAACAATCGTTCTGATTAGCTCTTTTAAAATCTTCATCTCCTTAATTAATTCTTATTAGCTAGAATGCATGCAATGTCATTGTTACCTCAAGTGAGAAGATGAATTTCTGCTTTAGGCATACATCAGGCAAGGAAGTGTCTTCAACTCTGTCTATTTCATGTTTTTAGGAAGAAGGCATTAAGTTCGGGTGAATTCTCCCACTTAAATTTGTCCTGTGCTTCATTTTATTTGCCCAAAGTAAATTTTGGAGAAACCCTCTAAATCGTTACTTTGTCCGAAGTTAATTTCGAACATATTTTCCTTAGCCATTATTGATTGAATGGAGTTTGCTATTCTGCTTTGTCCCATGTTTCATCCCATTTACCCAAAGTAAGTTTCAAACAAACTTACTAAACTATTACTTTGTCCGAAGCTCATCTTTGTCTTTTGCATTTGTCTGGGATTTCTGCCTTAAGTCTTTAGATGAAGTTACTCTTCATTCTGGTTTATACGTAGCCTCTTGTATTTGTCTGAGGTATCTGCCTTGAAGCTTTGGACAAATTTTTACTTCACTTTGCTTTATCCATGATTGATTTGGGTGAGCTTCAGATTATGGATGAACAGAATTTTGATTGCAACTTCATTTTCGGCTTTCGTCTGAGTAGTCAATATGACATAATTTGGATAGGTCCTTATGGCATGAAGGATCAATCTACTACTTTATCATTGTCTTGAGTCTTTCATTTATCTTATGCATCTGACTATCAACAAGATTCAAAGCTCTTTATTTCTAACCTTCATTTGCATATTTTTTTTTGCTTATACAACCTATTTTTGTATACTTAAACACTTGACAAATATTCATTAGTACACCTTAATTGAGTTTCGTTTATTATCAAAACTATACATTTACACTAACAATACCTTCTAAAAGTGTATTAAAACATGTGCAAAATTTTTAATTTGCTTGAATCCATTCACTCAAGTGTTGAAATGTTATAAAATTTTAAATAATCATTATATTATATATAATAAACATTTTATAAGGTTTAGATATATAATTCAAAAGATGTGAGCCTTTCTAAGAAGTAAATAATTTTAATGAATTAATATTCACTCTTAAATGATTTTAATTTTTATAAGTTTTATAGATTTTTATAATCATACCATGATGAGGGTAGTTTAGCTATTATCACCCCAACATACAATTCTTTAGGAATATTAATGTCAACAATTTTAATCTCATCAACTATGCTTTGCAGTTTAGATATTTAATGGAGAATAAGCTAATCATTTCTAAACTTATAATGGGCATAGTTATTAATTAAAAATTTTGTAGTACTAACCTCCTCAATTCTATATATTTGCTCTAACTTTATCCATGACTCCTTAGTAGTAAGCATCTGTCGATATGAATTATAAATAAAATTAGTAAAAAGTGGATTCAAGATATGACCTTTGTAGAAAAATCATATTTCTTTCTTTTCTTTCTTGAAGCCTTTTGTTCTTTAGTGTTAGCATCATTAGGTATAGGAAGAGGTGGGAGATTATCATCCAAAATGTAAGACAATTTGAGATTGATCAAGAAGAATAAAACTAAATGGTGTGTATAGTCTCCATTATTTATTTACTTGAGTAATTCTGTCTTGAATTTTAGAGAAATTAGATATCAAAAAATTAGATAAATAATAGAATCTAAAATAGAATTTGTACTTCAAAGCCCAACAGTATTTGTCAATTTCTCAAGATAGATTTACTACCATCTCAATGTACAGTAACGAGGTATAATTGTATTTTATCTTTAGAAACTCATAAATTTAGTAAAATCAACATGAAGATTTAAGTGTTGAATATTGAATAAATCTTCAAATCAAATAAAATGTAATATACCAAAAAAAAATGGATTACGCGGACAAAGATGAAAAATATGGAATACTATTTTGAATTCTCTTGCAATATCAAAAGATGATACCTTACTAGAAACAATATAGAAAATAAACAAGGTTTGCAGGGACTCCATGTCTCTTCGCATAAGACACCAAGCACCCTTCTAGAACAATGCACATATTCCTTGAATATTTTAGAGGCACAACATTTCACTTACATAGATTAAATGAAACAATTTTTCGTGCCAGTATCTAACTTTTTTTGAATTTAACCAAAAAGTTAAATATAATAATTTGATCACTTTAACTAAGTTATATTAAAAGTTATGGCATGTGCCTTGTTAACACCTACATTAACAGCGCAAAATGAAGCCAAAAAATCCTATTAAGTACTAAAAATACTCCAAGCCCCTTGCGATAATGCAAAGTGTGCCAAATATAGATGTTAAAAGATGCCTAAGCAACCCTTATACCCACACAACATTCGATGATGCAAAGTAAACCAAATATAGATGCTAAAAAATGCCCAAGCAACCCTCATGCCCATGCAACATTTGATGATGCAAAGTGTGCCAAATATAGATACTAAAAGATGCCCAAGCAACCCTTATGCCCCTCCCTATTTCACCAGTCCTCCACAAAATCATTTTTGAAAATTATTTAATAATAAATCTAATATAAAAATATTTTAATTTTGAAATTTATTTTCTAAATAAACCCAACACTTTCTTTGTCCTTGCAAATCGTATCAACTCTAGTACTAAATTTTGACTATTATTTCATTTTGTCAATAAACAATAGTTCAAAGGAAGGGTTGGTTTGAAATTTCAAAAGAATCTTTTTTTAATTTTTAAGTCAATTAAAGATGTTTAAATAATATTCAATTTGACTATCATACTTAGTATTATCATTTTAATTAAAATATATAAAAATATTTTAATTATAAGCCTATGTGGGCTACACCATTTAAAAAATATATAATTATTTATAAAATATAAAATCACTTATATTAATGTTTGTCTCTCAATATATATATATTGGAATATTAAAAAACTTGGTAGAATCATGAATTATCATGAGATGAATGCTTTCAAAGGTATGGATGCATGAGTATATCCTTGTGAGTCCCATAAGAAATGAAAAAAAAATAATGATAGATATTAGCTCTCAAATAATGCTAATTTTGGTCCTACCTAAATGTTTTATTTAAATAATATTTGGATTACAAAATAAGCAAGTAATATTAAGTAAGATGAAGGATTGAATTTAATTTAATTATTTATAATGGTAAAAAATAAAAAGTTCCTTTAAATTTCCAAAAGAACTGGTCTATTTAACTATTTCCCTAAATAAGTTATGGTAGGACATAATAATCTATACAACATCTGACATTACAATGCTGAGTTTTCTTTTCGTGGATGTATGGAAGACAGAATTACTTTGGATAGAAATAGAAGTAAAGAAACAGGTGTGATTCACTTAAAATATGCTCGGGTTCTTTCGTTTGGTCTAAAGAGTGCCACTGACGCATTTCATCTTCCTCCGACATCACACACAAGAGCTCTGTGTCTGCAGCAAGACCAGGGCATTGTGGCTGCAATGCTGGCGGTTAAACCTAGGGCCATGCACTCTGAAATAAAATTTAATTTATTTATTTATTCTATGTTCAACTGGAAGTGTAAACGAAGAAAACGAACAACATTGCTTTCATGGATCCAAAAGCAACGTATGCTGCATGCTGTAGGAAATATCTTAACCACATGTTTGCTTAGAAATGATTTTAAACTAATTATAGTTTTTTAGTTAAATGTGTAAATTAATGATAGAAAACTATAATTTGAAATTGAGTTTAAGAAAATTAGCAAGTCATCTAGGTGATACTTTTCCCATTGGGCGAATTTCTTACAAACCCTTTAGCTTTTGAAATACTTTAGTCCGGTTACAGCAGTAGCGTTTCTTGTGTTCATTGCACAAGAAACGCTCCCATCCACGGTCGGATTAAGATAAGCGGCTGAGACACAAAGGGGCATTTTTGAAAAGACATAAAATCCGTATAATCAAATCCAATTAAACCCATCGAATCCCGTCAAAGTCATCAAACTAGATCAAGGGCTTATATTAAAACTCATAAAACCCATGAAATTAAGCCCATCTAAAACCAAACAATTAAGCCCATGAAAACCTATGCTAAACAAAATAATTTGATCGCCCATTGTCAATCCGTCAAATTCCATCAAATCTGACTAACGAATCTTATCAAACTCTATCAAACCTTGTAAATTTTGGTCAAAGAACCTTATAAAACTCGGTAAAATTAGTCCTAGCTGTTGAATATTAGCAGAATTTAATTCTTTAAAAAATTATATATTTTTAATAATAACGTTTTTATAACATACTATATATAAGTAGATCTAAAATATAAATGGTTCAAATCTTAAAATATAAGTCTATAATTTATTTATTTATTTTTACTATCGTTGAGTAAATTACCAAAAAAATAAATACTTGTTTCAACAATGGAAATGTTTCCTTTGTGACCTTTTGCATACTCATCATAGAATTAGATGTATGTACTGCATCAATTTAGCTATGATAGGCATTGTCACGCTTTAAAATTGATGAATTAGAAAGGGATGATATTGTTTAAAATTGCTAATGTGGGATTGTCATGATTGTTGTCAAAGCTTAGTCTGTGTTCCTATACGCGAAATTCAGTTGATCTTCATTAAAAATTGTTGGATTGGGGTATCTTCTGTTCTACAAAGTCTATTAGGTTTACCCACGTGAGTTCAACTAGTCCCTTATTGCAGAAGGCAGTGGTCAGAGAGGAAAATAAATTGCACCCCCGTCAAATTTTGAAAGACTTTTAAAATATTAATATATTTTATATTTTATATAAATTTCCCCTCTAGAAAATTGGGAAATAAATATACATCACTATTGATGTTAATAAAACTAATATACTATATACTTGCTGATGAATAATTTAGACCCTAAATCATTTATTATAATACTTATGTGTTTGATGGCTTATCTGGCTAAAATTTCTATATATGTGGCAATATTTCTTTTTTGAAATTCTTATTTTGCAATTCACTTACACTTTACGATCTAGTTTCCTTTCTTGTCATTCTTCTTTCACAAAATCTTTTATAGCTAGCATATCTGTTACATTAAGAGAGGAAGAGAAAAGGAAAAGGAAAAGGAAAAGGGGGAAAGGAAAAAGGAAATTTGAATTTTGTATTTATAATTCAATTCCTCTATTATTTAATTTACAAAGCCTTAAATTAAATATTTATCCTTTTTTTACTTTTTTTAATTTAGATAATTTTAAATTAAGTTTTTTTCTCATTTTCTTCTTTTTTTCAGCTCAAAGAACCTTAGATTGTGTATTTTTCATTTAATTTCTTTGCTATTGAATTTGGAAAATCTTTAAAAGTATGTTGAGAAAATTATAAAATCTTTATATCTACATTGAAGTACCTCTAGTGCAAAATTACTTATTATAATTTTATTTAATTAATTAAGTATTATTGACCTATTACTAAATTTATTTTATGAAAGTCTATTATAAAAAAAATATTTTTTTTCTTAAAAGAATACTGTTATAATGGAATGTAATAAAAAACCGTATTTAAATAAAGGTTGAGACGGGATAAAATAGATAAAATCTTCTCTATTTTGTCGTTCAAGATCCTAGAGTTCAAAAGGAAAAGGAAATTGGGTATTCACCCGTTTTTCTAGTCTTTTAAGTTTAATGCAGCTGCAACTAAGGTTGATACTTTTTCATTTTTACAAGATCAGGGAGGGGAAAAAAAAAATCCCTTATGTGAAAAGGAGAAGGAAGAAGGGATTAGAAAGAGAAAGATCTTGATTTTTCTTCTCTAATAAAAAATACAAGTTTAAAATGAGTTTTTTTCCTTATTTATAGAAATAATCTTAAATTCTTTAATGACATATCAATGGTTTATTATCGGGAATTAGAAAAAAATATATTTTATACGTATAATTTGGACCTTGAAATCAAAGTTAGATTTTAGGATTGTTGGACAGCTCGCACAATATGGATACTTTCGCTTTAATTGATTTTATGGAAGAATTTTTGAATAAATTTTTGTATCTTTTTTAAGAGAATTAAATTTAGAGAAGATTTTGAAAAAAAATCACTTGATTCCAAACTAAATTCGGAACCTGAGATGATGAATTTTAAAAATATTTTTTTTATTTTGAAGAGTATTAAATTTGGAGATTATTTCAAAAAAAATTACTTAATTTTGATGAAATTAAATAAGTTATGCTAAAAATAAAATGGCTATATTAAAACTGTCCAAATTCCAAAGTTTTTAAATTGATTTTTCCAAATGTGAATGAGACCGTGCGAGTTTATTAAAAATTTAAAAATATTTATTTATTTAATGATTGCTTGCAATTCATATTCTGCTAAATAGGATGAGACTTCATGCAATGAACTTAGACTCTCCTTTTTTTTTCCAATGAACTTAGACTCTCTCCTCCTCCTCCTCCTCCTCCTCCTCCTCCTCCTCTCATTGATTTGAAATTATTGCTTGGGTTGCAGGGCCGACTCCAACATAAGAATTTGTATCCTACGTATACATACAACAACTTGTATCTCAACAACTCTACTCTTTATTTTTTATGGATAGCTATATTTTCATTATTGCTTCATATTTTTCATTAAAAAGTTTGTATATTTTACCTTTATTCAATTTAATTCCAATCGTTATCCCTTATCTTTTTATATCATTCTTCCTTTTTCCTCGTTTTCAGATTTTACCTTTTTCTCTCTTTTTCTAATTTCCAAACAGAAAAAAATCAAAAAATCAGCGAGGACAACTATGAACTTGGCATCACACAAGGCGTGTCCATTTCCCTGGAATCTTTAATGTCCATTTAAAAATGAATGAAAGATTGGTGTCCAATTTTCAATTTTTAGGAAAATTTGGTGTCTTTTGTTCAAAATAATCCAAAAATTAAAAAGGAAAGCTCATCATAAAGCGATACGCCTGGCATTAGCAATTTGCTTATCTAATTTTCTTTCCTCGAACCCGCAAAGGGAACATATCCCTAAAAGCGTTTCTTTAAAATATTCTTGGGTGATTTGTATATAATAGCCTGTGTACTCTGGAGATTCTTCCGTTAAAAAAGGATGACATGAAAAAATTCCAATGGGTACTCATTTTGAGTAAAGGACTCAACCCCACCATATATGAACCCACGACTTACAAAATTTGGTATTTGGTGGCATTAGTATGCGGATGACTCATTTAGGGCTGCATGAATAAAGATAGAAAGAGTTGAAAAGGGGGTTAACATTAAAAACCCCTAATGAATTCTATTTTAGGTGTGGGACCATAGGACACCTATCAACAATAGCAACACAAATATATGTCTACAAGTAAATCTTCCAATATTCTACCAAAGAAAACAAACCCTCAATCTATATTCTCTGAAAATAACACCTGATGCACTCAATTTATCAGCCATTGATATTGATTATGACTGGCATGCTTGAAGGTGCCTCAGGCAGGAAATCCTGGCAAAACCTTTGAAGCGGAATGCTACCAAAAATCATCATCATCATAAGCCATTTCCCACTGAAGCGGAGAAGTAAAATGATGCTAATGTCATTAAATTAATCATCCAGAAGTGTAAGGGTATATTTGCCAGCACCTGACTGATGAGGTATAGAACACAACGGCCATGAGCACACCATGTTCTCTGTTCTTTCACATGCCCAACAACATAAGATCAAACATCGAGGATAGCACAGGCAACAAAATAGCATTCCAGCTGAGCTTAATCCATGTAACAGAGGTACAGAACAGATCAAAGCAATTCATACTGCACTTCCCATCACAATGTCATCATTTAGCATTCAACAAATAGTTCCCATGGCTTTTTAGCCACCAAATATTTAGCATCATGATGCTTCGATCAGTCCAATTGAGCACCCAGTAGCTCTAGAAACTACAAACAGCCATATCCCTACAATCCCAACATCAGCATGCACGGCAGCCAGTGGCAGAAGCTCAATAAGTGAGCATGAGAATACATTTCTCGGATTTGGTGAACAACCAAACATGCGTGGAACCAACCAAAAAGCTAGGGCAATCTGTTAACACAACAGTAATAATGATCTAGTTTGCCGGGCTGCTTGTGTAATTGACATCTATGCTGATACTGTGATGCTTACATAATGTTAAGCAATAAAACATTGACTGAAAAAAACATTAGAATAGACATAGGCATGCAGTTGGGTAACTGAATTTCATCCAAGCAGAGGCATTGTTGAGATATCAAAGGCCACAGAGTGTCTACTTATACAACTTCCTCTCATACAAAAACCAGGCAACAATTTTACAATAGAAGAAACTTGTGAAGATCTGATCTAAATCCCAACTCCATGAGCAAGGGAACAGGAATGTTGAGCCAAATTTACTGCACTGTCATGGTATTTTCTACACTTTGTCATCATGAAACCACCACCTAGTCTCCTTAGGAGACCTGCCATTGCTACAGTTCTTCACATAACGGTCATTATCTGCAGGTCGTTCCTGAATGGAAAAGTGAAATTTGAATGTTGGAAGATACCAAAATGATCATACAAGCACTGAAACTTAAAAAGAGGATTATTTGAATCCTGATTGAACTGAATTACAATTTAAGTTCAAATCTTGGAAATGCAAAGGAAATAATCCAAGTGAATGGTTCCATCCATAGTGACAGCAGGAAAACCGTAATTACAATTCCATATGTTCAATGAGTTGTTATTGGTAGAGGACTTTTCAGTTATGAATGAACTGGGGCCAAACCCAGTATAGCTATTCCTACTTCATTGGATTCAGCTCAAACAGAAGACTTAGAAAAGAGAGGACTGAATCAAAACCTTCACAGTGGAACTTGATAGCATGGAGAGAATACTTATACAGATGGAACTCACAGTCATGGCTGGAGACCATGAGTCATAAAGAATATCTGCCAGGGAATGCAAGGAAATGTCAGATAGTGCAAGATAAAAGGCATGGATTTTGCAACAAAGAATTTAGATATTGCTGCCACTCTTGGTGCATTTCAACCATAAGGAAATGAACCTAGCAACTGAAAATTGCAAATAATTTAGAATTTTGTGAGTGCTGCAGGAAGAATGCCATCAAATGGAAATTCGGGTAGCCTGATTCCGACATTAAAATTTTAAATTACAATTCAAAGCAAATAGATAAGAAACCATAACATTTGTCATAGTTAGAGAGACTCGGAAACAAAAGAAGTCACAAAGAAAGCACCAGCTCGCCACAAGAAACTAGTTTTTATAATGCCCATATCTACACAAGACATGCATGTATATCATAAGGCTCAACGTTGTAGCTTTCATATAGCTAGTGGGAAGACATGCAAGGGACTAACGTTGCCCCCTCCCAAAAGGCTAGGTTTTGATGAATAACAAAAGTTATTTATGACTTAGTTAAGGTACTAATGTGTTTTCTAAGCCTTTTCAAGAAAATAATCAACTAAAAATTGAAAGAAAAGTCGATCAAGTAAGAAGTTTTCAATGGTTATCCAAATAGTTTACAGAATCATAAATTCAAGAAAACCATCAAATTTAAAAGAGAAACATTTATACAATCATTTAAGAAGAAATTCTAGGTCTAAGGATGAAAGGAGAAATCAAAGAGTGCAAAGGAATGGACCTACCTAATCACAGAGTGCTGTCAAAAAATCAGTAAAGTTGATCAAGTAAGTTTGGGTGGTTGTCCAGCACAAATATAAATCATAAAAGAAACTATTAAACTGTTTATGGAATCAAATGAGAAAGAAATTCAGGTCAACATATTATCAGAAAGATCAAGAAATGAAATGGAATATGCCTACACGATCAACCTGCTAAAAGCAGAATGGTCAGCAATGCAACCGAACTGGACAGGGGACTTTACAGGGTATCCTTCCAGGCCAACAAGGACCTGTTGACCACATTGGACACTTTGGGATTTTTCATATTTTAAGTTATAGGGGAACTTCTCCACTCAACAGGGGACCCTATACTATAAGACCCTGTTGGACATGCTGTAAATACAGTTCTGTTCAGGGAAACTTCAAGGGGAGCCCAAGAGGACTCGGAGAACCTGCTCACATGCCAGGGGATCAACAGGGTATCCAACAGTGCCTTGTCATTTTGAATGTTACATAAGGATCAAATTTTTCGCCATTTAAAAATCCCAAAATGGCTAGGAAATGTCTCTAACAGCTAGATTTTTTTTTCCCCAAGGCTATAAATAAAAGTAGTTGAAGTAGTTTTCAAGAGGTTAATGACGAATTAATATGAGTTTCCTTACAAATCTCTCAAATCTCAAGGCCAGCATTCACTCCACTACATTCAAACCCTTCAAGTGATCAAAGACACATGTTCAAAATCTTCAAGGACTTTAATCTTCATTGAATTATATTTACAAAAATGTATTTTCTTTAAGATTTCATTTTGAACAAAATAGCCTACAATGAGGCAATGCATTGTACACTTCATTTTCTTGTTTCTACTTCCTTACAGCGATGAGTGTATAAGTTCCTGGAAGACTAGGACAAACCAGTGATGTGTACATGAGTTCTTGGTAAGCTTGAAAAAATTAAAAGAGAGTGATAATTGCATAAGCGTTACTGGAATCCAAAATTGGGAAGCCTTGAAGAGTGGAGTAGGCACCAAGTTTGGGCCAGACCACTACCCTTCTTGTGTATTTATTGCCTTGTGTACTTGTGGGTCTTATTGTTTGCTTATTTTTGAACTTGTATATTCATTTTAGTTTCTCAACAATTATTCAGGTTAGAGCTTGTCATATCCACAAAGGGGACCAACACATTTGTCCACCATGGTTACACTCTTTTCCTGTGAAAGGTAAAGCATATGGAATGTTTTCTACAATGTGCTTTCTGTTAAAGGTATCGTTGCGACCATTCAGCCTTGTCGAGATGGGAAGGTCAGTGCCAAGGCACTTTTCTTTTCTTTTTTTCTCCTCTATGTTTAGTAGGGTGTTCATGTCAAAATAAGCTGAGGTGCTTGGGCTCCTCAGGTTTTAATCTTTCATGGCACACAAGAGAATGTTTTTAAGAATGTTTTTAATTGCATCTTGGGGGAAATCTTCTGCTTTGTTCTGACTGGATGATGCCATGTCATCTTAGCAATTTAATATATTTCTGCAGGCCATTCTGGTTTTCTATATTTCTTATTCGAATATTTTATTGCTCCTACTGGAAGATAATGGACAAATAAAGCAAAATCCACTGAAATCGCAAAGGAAAATACATATAAGTACACAACACTTGTGCATGGTTATAGGTTTTTTTGAATCAGCCAAGCAGTTCTTTACAACTTTAGAAAGTTTGTATTAGGAAGTATTATTACAGTACAGCCAACTTAAATAAGCGACGTTAGGTTCATTGCTTGGCAATTCTCTAACCAAAAGCGAAGGTTAAAGTAGCAAAATATAAAAGGGATACATGCCACTTTTTCTATTTTCTGATGGTATTGTTAGTAGAAACAAACAAAAACTAGACAAATCATAACCGCAACATAAACAGATCAGAGATGCAAAATGTTTAAGTTTAGACACATCACGGTTAAATCAAGATGCAGTCTCTTGAGGGTAAGTAAAAGAATGCTTCAAATGCCAATCAATAAGAAGTTGGAATGTTGCTAAATTAATTGATGGGGCCCTACATATAATGGTAATATAATACACAAATCACAAGATCTGTACTTAACCACTAATTCAGTATATATATATATATATATATATATATATATATATCTTCTCTGATGGCTTGGACTCCAGAAAAATATTTTGAAGATAGCAAAGCCCAACTCAGCATACTCAGAACTTTCTTTAGTGTTATTTGCCCCATTATTATTAAACAAACTGATCAAATTCTATCCTGAATCACAGTTTTACAGGCCTTTTAAATGGTCCAGAAGATAAAAACAGAAGGCGAGAAATTGTAAATAAAAGAGAACATTTAAGAGTGACAAATGTTTCCACGAGAATCACATACAGTTTTTGCTAATGAATGGAATTGATCCTAAAGGTTGCCTACTCCAATGCAGTTATGGCATACTTTTCAGGAATTACACAAAAATTTTAAAAGAATTCACACTGCAAATGGAGGAAATATGTTATTTAAAATTGTGAAACATGAGACACTATAATAGACACTCAACACTATAATACACACTCAATGAGGTAACCTCAACTTCCTATAACTAAAGCTTTAACATAAGAGGGAGAAGCTTACCCAATTCACCCTAACAAAAATATGACCAAGAAAAGGAAAACAGAAAATCAACTACGAATATAATGATTACCTAAGCAGATATGGCCATTGCTATAGATGTGAGGATGTAAAGGAGCAGGATGGAGAAAAACAACCTGCTTCCAAAAAAGAAAAACCTAATTCTTAATACCACACTTGTCGTACAAAAATTAAAAGAAAACAGAAATGAGATTATCATCACCTGCGGAGCTTCCATGGGATAATGCTCGGGAAAATCAACTTGGAGCTGGTACAATTCATTCACATAGAGTGTCCCTGGAGCCCCATTGACTTCGATAATCCATCTTAAATGCATATACAAAATTAAAGCACAACAAAATTAAGAAAACAAAATATAGGTAAAAAAGCAAGCAGTTCCTGTGACCATGAGAAATTATACTTCCAGAAAGGGGATCCCAGGGTTGCAAACATTTAGGATCACCTAATGAACCTCTGGACTCAGGCAGCCCATCAATGGTGTCTAAAGGGTTTGGCTAGAATCCCTAAATGAGGTTAGGCTTAGGTCGATTTTACTGAACCAGACTTGACTTAGACACATTTTCAAACAGGTCCAATTTGAACCAAATGAAGACAGCTAGCAAGAGCCATTTCCAAATGGGTCCGCTTTGCCACCCTTAATGCACATGAACTAAACCGAAGAAAAAGTAATCAGTAGTTTAGTTACATTTCTTTCCCTTAGCCAAACCCATATATTAAGGGTATGGCTCGGAGTACTATAATGTTCTTTTTCCCCCTCCAGGACCCAATGATAGATTGATAGTTCATGGCATCTAATACAGTTGCATAGAAACTAAAATAGCCAAATTCTGACCCCCTATGGTTAATGGTAGATATATCATCAATCCAATTAGTTGAAGTTTAACTTCATTTCTCTTTTTCCATGCAATTTGATAGCCATCATTGATTGGTAGGCTTAGATCACTTGTTAGTCATCCTTAGAGGCAATCCAACACCTAAACCATGACTGACCAAATACGAAGATGAGATAAATAGAACAGATTTGGACAAACTTCTGAGCATATTCTTAAAAAAATGAGGCTAGGAACCATCAACCAAACCATCCTCCAAGACTAAAAAGCAACAGTCCAGTGTTCCTAAAATGAAGGCATTCATCACATATAAACCATAGTAACTGAATGCAAGCTACACACAAGTCAAGACACAACTAAGTTCTTTGAGCAAGTTGTGCATTGCCAAGACCCAGAGGATGCAATTGACACAAGTCAAGACACAACTAAGTTCTTTGAGCAAGTTGTGCATTGCCAAGACCCGGAGGATGCAATTGTCTCTAGTTACATGCCTGGCACATAATTCCTAAGTGTGCAGTGCACACCTGATGACCTTACAAGAATCCATATGTTTTTTATTTGTTGGTGACATGGTACACCATGAACTTTCCTCGTAGCAGATAATGCCTCCAGAGACACAGGCTCTGTGTTTGAAGTTTCAAGATCTCCTAAGTTGTATTCAACTCACACTTTGGCTACTGTATATAGATGAAAACCCTCACATTTTTCTAAACCCTTTCCTTCTCTATCAAGCACCTAAACAGCCCCAAATTTCATAAATTCACTTCTTCCAAACTACCACACTATTCAAAGAAAGAATATATGAGTAGGATCATTCATTAAAACATTAAATGGCCATAAGAGCCTGAACAAAGGAGAAATTCTTATTCTCTATTTCACGCCCAAATAGCTTTTAAACTTTCTTTCTTCCCAACGATTTTTTAATTCAAGGCAAGAATCAAGGTAATTTGCATAAGAAGCTTTGATTAAAATTTTGCAAACACTAGAGAAAGAGAAAAGGACAAATTGTGATTTTCCCCCTTTCATTTCCCAAGGTCTATGAAGCTTCATTTTGAGATTTTCCTAAAGCCAATCCTGGTATGCTTCTTAACTTGGATTTGTAACATACCATTTTATTTACTATGCATTTTGTAATTCTTTCTTGTTTCTTCGAATTATTTTTCAGAGAGTAGAAGACCCTCATAAGCTTGTAAAAATGTATATGGAAGTGTGTATGAGTAAATACATAAAACAATGGTGCTTTTACTGGGCCTTTTGGGCATTCCAAGTACTCACGTACCTAGAGCAAGCACCCTTGACTAGTATGCAAAACCAAAAAACCAAATTTCTGGATTACCAAGACGCAATTTCTCAATTGAAATTAAATCCAAGGGTACGCATTATATACGAATGAAGTTCACAACAAAACATTGAAGTTCCCCAATACAAGTTCATATTCAGAAGATGGGTGCCGAGGATATCACACCAGAATACACCTGAACGCTCGCTACTAGATTTTCAGGTAGGCCCAGCGATTCACCAGAGTAAAAACTCAAAAAGAAAAAATACAAAACACCCAACTGATTGCAGTAATAACATGATGATAGAAAGTCAGCAATCCCGTCCCTACAAAAATTTTTAAAAAAAAATAAATAAAAGATTTTCATCGGGACGGAAGAAAAAAGCAACCTTTGGAGATTATCAGTGACTTTGTGCTTCAAACCGGAGGGAGGATTGACCTGCCACTCGACCAGTTCTTTCTGCAGCCTGTTGCACGCAATCTTGCTCAAAGCCTGTGTAACCATATTAAAGCATTCATATAATATCGGAACAAAGTAACAAATTGGCAACGGAGAGAGAGAGAGAGAGAGAGAGAGAGAGAGAGAGAGAGAGAGAGAGAGAGAGAGAGAGAGAGAGAGGACGACTTTGCGAGAAGGAGCGGAGGAGCTTGTCATGCTGAGAAGTGGAGATCGCAGATGGCTAAGTGGAGGAAGACGAATGGAAGGAAATGCAAGGAGACGGCAAGAAAATTGTGAGCGTAATGGAAGGAGATCATCTTGTACTAGAGCAATTTTTTGAAAAAACCCATTCGTTTCGAATTCTTACGGATACGTCTAATACTTCTCTTTTATACACACGCGTATTTATCATTATTTCTAATTTTACTTTTTTTTATAAATACTACTTTGTCGATCTCTAATAGGGTTGCGTTTCAGTAAGGTTGAATCTCCTTAAGATTGCTTCATTTTTTATCCATTCTAATATTTTTAATAAGACCTCGTTGACCAGCATGTTTAATACTATCTAGCCATTTAAAATATATAAAAATATTTGGACTAAATGTTTATGTAAGGTATATTATTGAAAAATGTAAAAATTAATAGGTTAAAAAATTACTTAAGTTTATTTGTATAAATACTGAAATGTTATGATATTTTGTATAATTATTCATTCATGTGAAAAAAATATTACAAAAGATACGCGTATTTGTGAGTCTTTGGGTAAAAAGAAATTCTTTTAATCAATTCATATTTACTCTTGGATTATATTAATTTTTTGAACCATATAAGTCTTGTATGGAGACAATTTTTAAATTATTAATTAAGTAACTAATATTTAATGGGTAACTAGTTAATATACCTAAGTATGCCTTGAACTTGACAGTTAAGTGTTTAGGTGAAATTTTTAAAATGGGGTAGTCTTGCAATTCACATAATAGAAGTAGAAAAGAGAAAAGTTGGAATTCATGCGAGTAAACTTTATAGCCTCACAGGGTGAGTACATGGTATACTTAGGTACTCAATATTTAATATGATAATTTGCAGGGTAATTTTCGTGAGTATTCCTAAGTTTGATCAAATTATGCTTAGTATTGTAAACTTTTGCTCTTTGCAAATATACTTTCGAGGCTTGTTTGTCTTTCATGAATAATCTTAATGTCACAGCCCATTAGCAAATAGCCATTAAAGCAGTAAACAATGTTATAATCAACATAAATTGACGAAAAATCCTGAAAAGGAATAATTTCAAAACTGTAAAAAATTTCATCTTTTCATTTTCATAAAGAAAAATTCATAAACTATTTTCAATACTCTTTATTTGAATTTTATAATTTTTTTAGATTCTACTTTTTTTTTTTTTGAAGTTATGACTTTTTGAAGTTTTTTTTTGTTAGTTGACAACAATTTTAACGTTGTTTACTGCCTTGTAGCAGTTAACTAATAGATTGTAACGTCATAAGTATTCGTGAGAAACATTATGAATCTTAAAATATACTTTCAAAGAGCAACATAATATATTATTAGGAGCAATTTAATCAAAACTAGAAATACCTATGAAACTTATCCAATCTTGTTAAAAATTATTATGTTAGACTAAGATATTTCTATAAAACGTCATAAAATCCAATATATTCATTATACTATAACTTCAACATTAAAATTTAAAAAATCAATTAATATAAATCATCTTAAAATTTACCTTTTTTACTTATTCGATCTTATAAATATTTTATTCATGCAAGCCACGTGTACATTAATGAATTCGCGGCAAAAACACTCACCAGCTTGTCTTCCTTTTGAGGCGACTTTTGCCCCGGCTTTCATCTCCCCCACTCATTATCCTCGTGACCGCCAACCAGCAAAATTAAAAATGACCATGCGGCGTTTGCCGACTTACCAGATACCATATAAAATCATAAAGGGTTGGGATTTCTGGGGAGTTCAGCTTGTGCAGAGCCTTGTACTTTCCCGTTTATGACATTATATATATATGTAACGGGGATGATCACGTGCATCCCATGGATGTATTAATTCTCATGTAATCCCATTTTCCAGCCCAGATAAAGGTCATTGCTCGGAAAATGGGAAATTTTTATACAGGCCTACACAGTTTTGCCTTGGTAAATTCTTTTGACATTTGTAAGTACGGCTTATAACATTTCCAATTATTTGCAAATAGGTCTACGTTTTCGGTTACTCATAAATAAAGTTATAATCTTTTAAATCATTTGAAAATGGACCTAGACCGTATTGAGCTGTAATGCGACTGATAGCTGACTAGCATATTTATATTAAAATGATTTTTCTGCCCTCATGGAAAAACCTTTAAGCATACATGCCCTCAAATTTACTGATATTACATAATTAACCCACTAGTTTTGAGATACGCACCTAGACCATTGAAGTCTGCTGCATATTTTAAGAATACTCTGGCTACTATTTTTCGTTAGAGAATCATAGTTGAATTTTGACGTCAGAGAAAAGTTCTGTTGCAGGCCAAATCTGATTAGAAAAATCAAAGAGCCAAATGGGCAAAATTCCTGGGTTTTTGAAAATTTTGGATTATTAGGCGTGATCCGGAATGGGCAAAATCTTGGTTTACAGGGAAATTTTTTCCTACCAAAATCTAATGTCGGTATTCCGATGACCTCTTGCAGGTTTGGAGGGATAAATAGGTAATATCAGCAAACTTGAGAAGCACAGATGCAAATCACCCAGGACGTGAAGCCGCAGCAGTCCACTGGAGTAAAATATCACTGCAAGGAAGATGCCTTGAACCATCTAATTTTAAAATGGGCAGTTTAAAAATAAATGATCATTCAACACCCTGGAACACACAGAAGAATGGTGTCATACCTAAATCAATGATTGAGAGCCTAGGACTTGGGGCTCCGAATCTCCACGCCAGAGACGCAAAAGGATCTAGACCTTTGCTGTGTTACGCCCAAACAATGGACTGTTCATTGCAATAGCTAATTCTTCCAATGTTTAATTCCTACAGAACTTAAAATGATGCTTCCAATGTGTAATTGTTACAGCTCTGTATAGCAATATACATTCTTTTCCTGAATGAAATGAAATTAAGGTCTGCTTGTGGCACTCAGCCACTCACATCATCAAGATTTCACCTTATTTAAAGATAAATACATCAATAGATGTCATCACAACAAATACGCAGGAAAACAAGGAGCTCAAGCTCTCCATTCATCCATTCCTTTTCATGTTTCCATATTTTGGTGATTCTAGATTATCAAGTCATCTCCTTGCGTAAGAATTCTAAATTCTTCATGTTAGGGCAGTCTCATGTCACAAGAAGCTCATAACCTCACACCAGCTGTTGCTGCCAAGAAATTAGAAGGCCTCTCCACACGTTGTCAGCAGCATCATTTTTCTGGAAGGATAAAGGCTCATGCAAATACCTCATTATTCTGGGACAGCAGATAGTGAGGAAGAACCTTATATGGATTCATTATCCCATTGGGGTCCAACAATCTCTTGATGGAAGCCATCAATTGAACCTGATCAACATGCAGTAAATGAAACTTAGCAACTTACAAAACACTGAAAAGTTCTCATAACAGGAAAGACAACAGAGAAACAATAAACCACTCTATCATGTAAAAAGGCTATCAAAACATTAGGAGAATAATGAGTCTGATCAAACCAATTTCAGATCCAACCCTTGTCCCAATGACAAAGCTCAAGGATTCAGATTCTGCCCAGTCTTTCTACCCCAAGATCATTGCCATCAAGTCTGTTCTACTTGCCTGGTAACCCAGCCAATTTCTTTGGGCTGATACTTTCATCCTTTTTAGATACATCAGAGCTATATCATGGCTGAAGGCATGATCAAATTCACTTTTGAGGTTGCGTACTGATCTTCTTGGTACATGTATGGATTGAAGATTGCAATTCAGACCAATTTGTTTACTCTTACGTAGTGTTCGTATTATCGATAAATACCTATTTATCGGTGGCCCGGAAAAAAGATATTATCGTTTTTATTGGAGATATTATCATTTTTTCCAGGAACTTTATCGGTAAAATAGAAAAAAATTAGAAAAATAGAGAAAAATTAAAACATTTTCAGTAAAACTTTTTAATAAATTATAATAAATATAAACACACAATTTGGGCAAAAAATTGGATTAAAAAAGTCACCATTACATGAATAATGAATGTACACATGAGAAATATATATAGGCTGACAGGAATGCAAATCTTAGCAGGAAAAAATATCATATTAAACATTATATCTCTCATACTAAGTCACAGACATACAAAAAAAAAAAGACTTGGTAGGACTTTGAAAATTAAAACTAAACAACAACCCTTACCTTAATACCAAGTGGAGTGTCGTGTAAGTTCCTCAAGTTCATCATCATCTTGTTGATGTGTAGGCTCATATGCATATGGGAAAGGAAAGCTAAAAAGAGAATAAGTAGTCAATGATTCTAATCTACTGTCTGGGTAATTTGATGATGTATATACATATGGTTGGATGTAATCTGAGGTCGAGTTTAGTTAAGATGGCTGATACGATAGCTTGTTGTGATTCCATCCAGCATCATCTAACCATTTGAATGTGATAAAGGACCTGGCCCATAGGAAGACTCCTCTTTACTGCCACTTAAATCCACGGATGTTATGCTACTTGTAAGTGTGTTATCCTCAATTGGCTCCTTGCCCTTCCTAGTTCCAGACCTTCTCTCATATCTCCTGATTGGAGGGTGTGCTCCAAGATCCTCATCTTGTGTAGCATGCGTATACCCTTCCTCACAAGTAATTGGCTAAATGGCCTTTGACTTTGTGGGTATGATGAGTCATCTCCACCAATGCCACCACTACCCTCACCACTACTATCATCATCATCATCACTACCACCACCACCATCACCACCAGTATCATCATCGTCACTCTTTGTTCTTGACGACGAAGAAGTACTCGACACTTGCTGAGACATCTGTGAGACACCCTTAGCAGTTAATTGGGTCTGAAATTTAGATAATGGATCAAATGCCTCTTCTGGGGTCCGCTCTCGATGTAGCACCCCTTCTACATCTACACCCTATGCACTGGCTTCTTGGGCAATAGCTTTTGCTAGCTCTCCATTTTGTCTATCTAAATCTTCTGATCGCAGCCATTCATACAATGGATCTTCCCTGGTATCATCCTCCTCCAAGTGTGCATGTTGCCCAATCATCATCAGATCTAGAGAGTCATCGGGCTCCTTATTTTCCTCTCGCAGTATCCTCTCTCGTAGCTTCATATTGTAATGGCAAAAAACAAGCTTCTTCAGCTTTTTATACCCTAGTCTATTCCTTCTCTGGGTATAGATGAGGGAGAATGTACTCCAGTTTCGCTCACATGGCGATAAAGACACCATTTAACTTAGAATTCGAACTGCTAGTAGCCTGAGTGTTAGGGTCTCTATGCCATATAAGTTCCACCATTCGCCTATAATTAATTCAAGATTATGTATTAGTATTTGTAAATAATACATAAGTATGCAAGTGTAAAATGACATGAGGTTTAGAAACAATTACATAAAGGGTAATCCTCGTAACCGTGATTGAACGACCACTACCTTTCCAAACATCCCTCACGCTTCGCGGAAAGCCATCAACTGTATGAAACATTAAAAGGATCAATCTTTTTTATTTATCACACTAAATAAGATAATGAAGTGTATTCGGTGAACATCACGAGTAATTTACCTCGGTCCCAAAGTCACCTATATTTGGGTGATCGGAAAATAACTTTTCAAAGACTTCAAACACCGCCCCATTTAACTTCATATCCTCCCCAAGACTACGCTTATAGTGATATTTTCAGTTCAAGAAATACACTGCAATAATAAGATTACAATTCAGACATAAGAGAAAAAGATACATAAGAGAATATTACAATAATAAGATTGTAATTCATATGACAAAACTCACCAGCTGCATGTAATGGATGACGGAGCATGTTCTTCCAGCGATCTTCTATGATGCCGATCACCCACTGCCCGCCTCTCACATTTTTTTGTATAGACTCCTTCGCAAATTGAAAAGCCTCATACAAGAGTTCATATTTGGATAAATTTCATTATCAACCACTTTCAAGACTCTATATATGGGTTCTAAAATACCCAACACCAATCGTACTTTATCCCAAAAGGAAGCTGTCATAACGATCCTCTCTACCTCCATCCCTTTCCTAGTGTATGCATATCTTGAATTGTGCCATACGTCAGTGTTGAATGCTGTATTGCGTGCTTGCTTGACATTCCATAAACTATCCAGTGCAATATAATTTGTGTCAAATCGAGTCTTGCTTAGATGTACAATATCCCTCCTATAATCAGATGCTTCATGAAAAAGTGCATTCACCCAACTATGGTTGTAGATGAATTTGGTAATCTATCAACCCTTCTCTATCACACTATGAACAGTTGGTCGTCGACCAATATCTTCCAAAATGATATCAATATAGTGCGCCACACAAGGAGTCTAATACAAAAGCAATTTTTTCTCTAGAGTTTTCTCAGCCTTCTTAGATGCAGATCCATTATCCGTGATAATTTGTACCACATGAAAACTTGAGTCGAGGGCTTCAATTTGCTTCTCAATAATCTCTTGAATATAAGTTGCGTCCTTAATATGCTTAGATGCATTCACAGACTTATAAAACATCATAGTGCTTCTGCAATATAATATAAAGTTGATGATATTGAGGTTTGTGGGGTCAGTCCACCCATCACATATCACAGACAACCCATATATTTCCCATGTATGAGTCATAGATTTGATCCAATCCTTTATTTCTTGGCTCTCTTGATCAAGATATGTTCCCTCAATCTGATACATTAAAGGAGGCAAGACACCTTCTCCTTCCATCTGTGCAGCATGGATTATATTCTTGAAAGGTACGGTATCCGCCAAGTATAGAGGAACTGCACCAAAAATAAAGAATTTAGAGACATAAGTTCCAAGATTCTTTACACTGTCTCTATCCTTTTGTATATATGAGTCATCTTCTTCTGCAACACACCAGCTAGTTCATACAACTTTGGCTGCGATCCCCTCACAGATGATGTACGGCTCAAGAACTTCTTCACTCCTCCCTTCTGGCTCCCTCCTTCATCCAACCCCCCTTGCCTACTTCCCCCACCAGCTTCTTTTATAGAACCATGGAAACTAGGTCTACCCCTCTCCAACCTAATCGACTCTTCTCTAGCTCATTGCTTTGCCCAGCCAACTTTCATAGCCCGCCTCATCTGCTCCTCTCATCTCCATCATCATCATCATCATCATCACCCTCATGATAACTACCCAATTCCGCTGCGATTTCCTTCTCCTTTTGGTGTCGAGCTCTTCTAGAAGTAGCACCCGACTGAATAGCCTCCTTAGGCACCTTAGGACAATTCCTAACATTTGGACTACTCCAAGCCAAGTGTTGCCTCAATCTTGTGATCCCCCTCGACTTCATAATTTACTTCTAGTAGTTATATTTAGCTCCAAATGGGTTGCCTGGAACTAGCTTCCCATGTTCCCATACAATATCATTAGGTTTGGTCTTGGTTTTACTCCCCATACCACTCTTATCCATTGACATCTTCGAATTTCAACCTGAAACATATCAAATCAAAACAACATAACATCCACAAAATACAACATCAACATCTTTAAGACTTGAACACTCTTGAACATGCAAACCTTCACACTATATGCATCCAACAATGTTTAAAAAGAACTCTACACATTCAAAATCAATCAAAAAAAATATTTACAAATTTTAGAAAAAAAATTATTTTTCATAATTACTTCAAAAATAATTATTTAAAAATCTGTAATAAATAAAAAATTATCACAGATATTTTTCTGGTTAGATTTATAATGCTATGATACTAACTTTGAATTAATACAGCATATATAAATTTATTTTTTATTCATTTAATAAAAATTATTATCCATATTAAAATATAAAATTTTAAAAAAATAAAAAATCTGTTTACATAAGTTCCACAAAAATTATTGCTTAAAATAGTTAGTTTTAGAGCTTTTATCATGATCCAAGCATTTGTTTTTAAAGAAATAACATTTTAGTTTTTTTTTCCCAAAATTCATAATTTTCCAAAAAAAAATATTTTTTTTCACGGAAGAAATCACTTGTTTCAACAGATCTACCATCAAATCTATGTTTTGATGCATAAAAATTGGTTAATTTGGGATAATCAAGCGATTTAGGGATTTTCCCCAAATTTGGTGTTCATCCCCAATCTCCATAAATCGGATAGATTTTTATGCCTAAATCACAAATGGAGTTTCAATTTTCATGCTAGCAATTGATTTCGAACAAAAAAACAAGAAAAAGTTAGGAAAATCATGCATTTCATACCTTAAAAGTGTTCGAATATCTGGCCCCGAAATCCCCTTTTTGATCTTCTAAATCAAGTTGTTATGACCAAAAAACTCAAATGGAATATTCGATTTGGCTGTTAGAATCTGGGAAAAGTGATTCCAACCCAAAAAAATCGCCACAGCGAAGCCTGGGAGGGAGACAGGATCCAAATGGGTCGTCTGTTTATGTTGACCAATAATATCATGACAAGATCCAAATGGGTTGTCTGTTCACGTTGACCAATAATATCAGTCTGATTATCGGCAATTTATCGTCGATAAATCGATAATTCATGATATTATCGATAATATCATGGATATTATCGATAAATATGGGAAAAACATGATAATATCGATTTCCAGTGACTTTTTTTATCGATTAACTATAAAAACGATATTATCGACGATAATATCATCGATAATATCAATATTGAATTCACTGCTCCTAAGTCTAAGTCAAGACCCAGACTAATGCAAGTTCGGGATGACTCATCCAAGTCACTCATATTTGAAACATTGACAAATATTCTTAACTCAATAGGACTCAGCAATGCTTGAATGGTTTCAGGTAGATGAGTTTCATTTGCCTCGAGCAAGTTGTCAATCCATGGTAGTTTTTGATGTTAGTGCATCCTCTTGGTGCTTTCAGCATCTGTTACTCCATTATAGTGGTTTAATTTCCATCTCATAAATGATAATAAGACAGCTATCAGATAATTTTGAGTGATATGATGTTGCCACAGTAACTTACAGTTTCTGGAGATTTGCTGTAATATATTTCATTGGCTTTCATCAGTCCTAAGCCATGCTCTGCACTGATACTTCCGCAATGCTTGGATGTCCATTCATAGACAAATGGCTCAATTTGTGACAAAATCTGGATGATTCACAGTAAATACCTTCATGGTCAAGAAAAATGTTCCAAATCCACGGTTGGTTATCTGACTAAAGAAAGATAGGTAGTTACAGCATCATCATATTGAGGTGTTGAAATATTTAGATGCAAGTTACCATCTCCAAGGTGACCATACCCCATTACTTTTACAGACTGACCTGTAAAAGAAGTTACGGAATTTTACGAAAGATCAGGACCATTAAACAAATTTCATTCTTGCTTCATGATAGCCATTGTGATGCTAATCTAAGTCCAAATAATAACCAACTTCTAAAAAAGAGAATGAGCCATTCAATTATTTAGACCAGGAAGTATTGAAACAATGCTAATGAAAAAATAAAAGCAGATGTAACAAGACAAAACCACCAAGTCGCAGGCGCATCTCTTCAACAATGTTGTAGAGCTGTTCAACAGGCAATGACAAATCATACTTGTAGACAGCCCCAGCTTTAGCCAGTGCTTCTGTTATACCCTGCCAACAGAAGAAAGGGTCTGTTGTGGCAAATTTCTTGAGAATACCTGAGATGATGCATTAGATTCATTGTATATCATGTACTAACTAAAAAATTACAAATAAAAACGTGATAAATATTCTACCAAATATCATGCCACAGGAGCATGAATATCAAACCAAAAAGGTAATAAACACATGAACATATCTTCTTCTGAACTTCAGAATTTTATAGTCATTAGGGGTGACAAGTCAACATCATAGAAAAGTAGAAAATTAAATGCAACATCAATGCTTATGAAAGGTCAATAATGCGAGGTAAAATCTATTGAGGAAGGATAAATCTTATACTCTAATGATATATGACACAGTAATCTGTGCCTTTCCCTTGGGCATTATAAAAGAAGGTGGTGCTTAAGAACAAATTTTCAAAGTAAAGTTCATAAGAAATGTTGTGAAAGAAACTTCACTTAAAGAATGAAACATCCAAATTGATTTTCCGAATGGTGGCTATAATACAAGTTAAAATTAATGAAATTTTATGAAATGAACCTCACGGATATGCCAAAAGGAGAATGCTTGGTTTATATCTTGTGCAACAACACCATCAGATATGAGACCACTTTCCATGGAGCTGAGCAGGAATGCCTCAAGCTTCTCTCTACAAACAAATACAATAAGCTAATTACAGAAAAATCATTTGAAGCCACATGATTCCTAGAAACCCTGAGACATTCCTCAAGATATTCATCCACTGCATTGAATAATATCAGGAACAGAAATTCACAACTAGAAGTTACCAACCAGGAAAAAAAATCAGTATCCAGAAAATCAACATCCTATATCATACTTTATTCATTCAATCTCAAGCATAAAGGGATTTGCATTTTGAATCGCCTCATGTTGATGTGTTTTCATTAAATAAAAGAGCTAGAATCCTTGATTGCCTGCACTTACAGTGACCCAACCTGCTTTGTTTGCTGGTTCTGGTCCAAACCAGTTATAATATTTGCTCTGGGCCAGATTTTGAAATATCATGCAGAAACTAAATATGCACTAATTATCTCATTATCACTAAATTCCAAATCATTTTCATATTTTAATTTGCAGTTTTAAATTCAAAATAAAAGGAAAAAAACCATAATGCTGCATGTGGCAATATTGATGCATAGGTAGTCAATTTGTCAACAGGCTTAAACTTCAAAAGTTAATCTACTAGGAAATTCTTTAACAGGAGCATTGGTAAATACACAATATTTTACCTTGGCAAATACACAATATTTTACCCTGGCAAATAAACTTACATATTTTTTACCCTTAATTGCAAATATACCTACATAATCTAAAAAATAGCAAGTACGCTTACAAAATTTCACACAATTTGCAGATATACTAATACAATCAGGTACAATGACAGTCTCTTAAAACGACCTTAAATCAACAGCTTCCCAACTTTTGTTGAAACCCAAAAAATCCCTAATGAGGGCACGTCTCTTAGCGTGATGGTAAGGCTATTCACCTACATCCCTGGTGGTGCGGGTTCAAGTCTCAAAAACAACCTCTTAAAAATGAAGGTATGGCCACATAAGTCTCACCCTCCCCAGGCTTTGCATTAGCTGGAGCCTCATGCATTGGATGCAACAAAATGCCTGTTAAGGCAAAAATAAGTCAAGTTGAGGAGAAGAATGGAGATGAAAGAAACAAGAGGGGGAAAAAAGAGAGAGGAGCTCCAACATTGATGGATCCATTGCCATCCTTAGGATGAGAACCACTTCCACCAATAGATCCACAAGATTCTCACAAACCAGTCGGCTTATCAAATAGAATCATATATATGGTCTTGAATCTTGATAATCATCATGCAGGACCTTTTGTCCATTGTTCTCAAAGCTTTCAACTGACAAACTCTCAATTTCTTCTTTGCTTGCTGCTTTACGTTAAGGACTTATATTTTGTACTGCCTTTAAGGGGCTTTTATCCTTTCTGCTGTTATTCGAAGAAAACCCCTCAAAGGCATCAAAATCATCCAAATAAGGCCTCAGCAAAATCTGAATCCTCAGCATGGCTCTTTGTGCTTCTGGAATTATTTAGGTGTTCCATGGGGACATCCTGTAAAAGAATAGACTGGAACTCAAGTAGGTTCTAGAACTACAAAAGGGTCTTTGGGAACAGTTGAGGGAGATTAGGTGGGAACTGTTGATGGGTGAGGGTGATGGCTCTCAAACATAATCCAATAGCAAACAAATCTAGAACCCAACAGATTCACAGCAAGGGAAGCAATCCATTATGTTATGAGATCAGTTACACGTCACCCTTCTGTGAAGGACTGCTTCCAGAAAACCCCAGGATCAAATTATCAAGGCCCAACACCTTCCCTATCTCCATACTGCTTCCCACTTGAACTTTTCGATTCTGGCTCTGATCTACCATTCATCATAATAATGGGCAAGGGCAGGGCCCAAGGATGATAATGATGAGAACACAATCAAGGATGATAATGATGAGAACACATCTTCATGCTTCACAAGACCAGTGTTCTTCATCTCGTGTTCTTCATCTCGAGGATGCCATCAAAGATGTCATAGAGAGGCAGGGATGAAGACAATGAAGGAGAAGCAGACCATCATGCATAGGGCCACCAAAGAATCATCGCCACCTCCATATGCCTGAGAATTGCTCTGGCGGGTGGGTAGGTTTTGATGACTTTTAGTAGGCTACTGTGCTTTGAAAGTGTAGATGGGATCATAAGAATACAAGGTGATTCAAACTTTCAAATTTCGGTGTGTTAAGGAGCCCTGAAAAATATATAATGCAAATCAAGGGCAAAGAATGGTCCACATACTTCTGAGCAACATCATGGTGCCTAACAAAACTGGCATATCCGCAAGTTATGTGAAACGTCAGTATATTTGCTATTTATAAAATTATGTAGGTATATATCTCCAATTATGGGTAAAGTGTGTAGGTGTATCTGCATATGCCCCCCCTTTTTAACATAATAACTAAGCCCATGTCAGTTCTACATTGACAGTTTGTTTATTGACAGTGGACCTCAAAGAATTTTCTTGGAGCTTTAGGCAGTAAAAAAAAAAATCGAATTAGTAAATAAATCACCAAAAAAGTAGGAAAGTGGCTTCCTTGAGACAGTATCGTCCACTAAAAAGTTGCTTTTGGTTTGATGCAAACTGCTTAAAGCTCAAATTTGATACCCAATCAAAAGAAAATAGATCTTCAAATGGTCATTGAGCTCTTGATGGAAGCAAATTGTCTTGGATGGATTCAGCCTTTAAGTGATTGCAACAGTTTACAAACAACACTATTTTTGTATCAAATGAGAGGGATAAGATTTTAACTTCTTTTCTTTTCCACTTGGATTTTGGATCAAATACTTCACTACTTGCACTTATCCCTTTTTATAGCAGAAATTTCCAACATCAATGAATCAGCAACTGATAACGTGCACTTAAGTCTGCAAATCTTCAACAACTAGCAGGGAATCAGTCTCCAACACAACATATTCACATTTGTGTAGAAAGTGGTCTCTGTCCAACATGTCTAGCCCATTCAAGCTACCATGTTCAACCTGCCAGAAAAAAAGGGAGAAAATCATACCTTCCGTTCTGATGCTTTTGAGTAAGTAGTATACAGAAAAAGCTAAAAATTGAATAAGGATGAGAAGACAAATGGATGAAACTAAAAAAGAATGCCTTAATATATAATAGCTCTCACAACGTTATGTGCAGTAACTTACTATTCAACTAGATAGGTTATTCAAACGTAGATCACGATGATAGCTTGAAACGCAAATGTGGCAACTTGAATGGGCTGAAGGTAGCGGGATGGAGACCAATTCCTATGTAAGTGTGAATATGGTACACTGGAGACCAATTCCCACACAAGTCCTCGAAAATCCGCACTTTCAGGTATAAGTCATCAATTGCCCATTTGTTGAGCTTGAAAATTTCTACTATAAAAGGAGATAAGTGCAACTTGTGGAGCATCTAATCTATTTAGCATTTGAGTGAAAATGAAAAGAAGTTAAAATCTGATCCCCACTCATCCATCCAAAAATAATGTTGTTCATATTCCGTTGTCATCACTTAAAGATAAACTCCATCCAAGACAAATTGCTTCCACCAATTATTCAGTAACCACCAAGAGACCTGCTTCCTTTTAACTGATATCAAGTTTGAGCATTATTTTCTCCTAGCAGCCAAGTTGCATTAACCCTAAAGCTGCTTTGTAGGAAGCAAATACCATCTTAAGGAAAGTGATTATAAAATGTGCCTTAAAACCACTTTGCTACTTTTCTAGTGATTTATTTATTAAATTCAATAATTTTCTCACTGCCTAAAGCTCTGACAAATTCAAAATTCCACCAAATATTCATGACAAAATGATACCAACAATTAGTAGAACCTCTATAAAGTAAATGCAACCCATTGAATTAGTTGTAAGCTTTAACCATCTAATTGAAGACCATGATCATTGCCTGCTTCAAAATCTTTGAAAAAAAGAAAAAAGAAAAAGTATGATTAAAGTGCAGGGAGACTTGATTGTCTAGAAATACTCTTCACATCCAAAAGTTGTCTACAAAACAAAACAAAAAAAAAATTGCTGGAACAGCTGCAATGATCATCTAGTGTTAAACAAACGCAAGTGAAAAATGAGTCAAAAAAAGATTCTAGGCAAGTTTCTACAATAAGAACCAGTAAATCCACATAAAGCACATTCACTGGTGAAATAAACTTAAGAGAAGTACATTACTTGTTATACGATTCATCGCTGCTTGTTGTCTCAATTAGAACATAAAAGTTGTAAATTGAGGGAGGTAATGGATTGCGAACACCATCTATGTGAGTTAATACCTGTTAAGAGCAAAAGGTTATTTAGAAAGAACACCAACAACAAAGCACCAGCTGTGACCATCGCAACTTTTCAAATTTACATAATAAGAAAGAGTGCATGAACATTGAAATAAATGAAGTTGAA
Organism: Pouteria campechiana; assembly: GCA_036873735.1. Taxonomy (NCBI): domain Eukaryota; kingdom Viridiplantae; phylum Streptophyta; class Magnoliopsida; order Ericales; family Sapotaceae; genus Pouteria; species Pouteria campechiana. The sequence goes on from JAYJMB010002641.1 coordinate 46,278, forward strand.
ATCAGGAAGTAGGATGGCTTAGTCAACCAATGAGTCAAAAATCATCAGAATTAACCAGGCTACCAAGAATAGCCTCATAATTTCGGCCACATGAAGAATACAAGTTTCAATAAAATGTGGAAAAAGGTGAAAGCAGCTTTTCAATTGTAGTGGGAAACAAAAAAAAAAGACAAAGACAAAGCAAAAGCATTGTTATATTATTCTAGGATCCAAGATTAATTTAAAAATAATCACAAAAGAATAACAAAAATCTTATTAGATGAGGGAAAATATAGGATTACATGATAAACTACAGATTCCAATACAAAACAACCATAATATGGTTCAGGATAAACCCTTTTCTTGACTTCAGTCATTCCTCAAAATACTTAAAAAGAAAAAAGGCGAATATTGTTCATCCAGGACCCATGATTAAAAATAATGCCAATGGTTCATTAACCTAAATTGTGAGTATACCAAAAAACCATCATGGATAAGCTTTGCCCAAAAATCATAGAAATGCTATGGCCCATGTCCACCTCCATTGAGTTGAACTTATGTTTCTAAATGGTCAATATATTTCATCCACATAATCACGTATACCATTTTGATCTTCCAAGGATTTTAAGGTACTAGGAGTTATCCAAAAAACTTCAAAACAATAAAATAATTCACCTTTATTGATTTTTTTTTTCAAGTGTTCATTGGATATGACCTGAAACTGTATAAGAAGTATAGAACTTATCCACAACATTTCACAGATGAACAACAGTATAAAGATATAAAGCACCTTCTGGGCTTACCATGTCCATGGAGAGGTTATCCAAAAATTCAAATGCAGAAAGACCTTCTCCAAGTGATCTCTTGGCATCCTGGAGAAGCCTCTAAAAACATAAAGACAAAGGGTCAGTTTGAGAAAATGCACTTAAAAACTACCACTTGCAAGAAAAATAAACAAATATTTACATGAGAGGTGCTTATGTTTATGTTAACCAGCATATGAGAATGGCCTCTGCTTATTGTGGATGGAATATGCAACTTGGATCACTGGATAGAAATTCCATTATGGGTTTCCTATAATCCTCAGTCTTCATTACCTTCTCATTTAGGCTGTCATTTTTCTCAATTTCTCCCAAGGATACCAAGAACCATGTAACAATTATGTAATAAGCAATTTGTATGGTAGAAGCTCTGGGTACCAAAATAAATTAACGCAATTTTGTTCTAGGAACCCTACTATCAAAGCAAGAATCACCATTTTATTTTTTGCTAAATGATGAAAAAAAAAATGGTCATACAGATATACAAAGTTTGCCAAACCAAAATATGATGTTATCAAACTCTCTCTCATGCACCTTTATGATGATCATGTGGGACTCTTACTAAACATCCAAACCATCCACCAAGTGAGACCATCATTTAGACACCCAAAAAAGTAAGCCAAACAACCATTAAGGAACTATTTGGAGTCTATGGACAAGCGGAATGTAATGTTTACCTAGGGAATTGAAAGAAATGATAACAGCAAGATTAAAACAATGCTCGCGAAGTAATAGATAAAGACAAAATAAGTAGGCTATTTTTGTGAAAAAGATAAAAGTTGTAAGTTGATGATGAAAAAAATAAATTTGGTTTTATAGAAAAGATAGGATTGGCCAAAGTATCTAAAAGTCTTATCAAGTAAGGTGATGCAGATCAATAAACCACACAAGTATTTTTTTTTTTTTCTCAAATAGATTTAACAGCTTTGGTTTTAGAGGATTTAAGTCTTTGAGGATAGTTTATATTTTGAATTAGTAGATAGTTTTATTTGTAATTTCGTTATTCCTTTTATTGGTCACTTTTGAAGTCTGAAATTAAGCTCAAGACACCTCAATTTGATTACTATTGGGTTAGTATTCAATTGGGCTTAAGATTACACAAATCCAACTCTGTTTTGGACACGGATTGCTCACGTAAATCTGACCTATAAGAGAATTACGAATCTTAGTGGTATTCTTGTCATATTTGGATTTTTTTATAGCTTTCTGATAAATAGAATGTTATGGATAGCTGTAAAGGACAGAGAGTTTATGGCGAATAAAATTCTGGGAGTGATTCCCTTGGGCGTGATGCCTAAACCTAGGAGTGATTCCTAGGGTTTCTTCTTCTTCTACTTCTACTTCTACTTCTTTGTTGCTATTCTAAACAGCCCTAATTCCCTTTATTCCTCCAAAGCCCTAATTCCCAAAGTTCCCAAAGAAACCCGTCTTCCCGTTTGAGACAATCAAGCAGGTTTTTTAAATCTTGAGATTTTTTTGCATCAGTTTGGTATCAGAGCTTCGTTATGACTGCTCAATTAGGAAGAAGTTTTCAGAGAAGATCGACAGATATGAAAAGAGAAGCTTCTATACATCTTGGTGCACAGAGTTGATACCTTAGAAGCAAAAATTAGGGATTTAGAAGAAAATCCAGTGCTGCCATTAGAAAATCCAGCAACTTATAGTCATGATGCTTCAACAAGTGAGGTCCAACAAGGTCATACAAAAACATCAGAGATGGAAGCACAACAAGAGAAAACCCCTCCATCAAACAGAGTAAATACAAGACCTGTACAAGATGATCTATGGCTTCAATCTCCTATTCAGGAGATGGCTAATGAAGTTATGGAACAAGATGGCTTGGATTGATTCAACTATGATTCTGCGATTGATTCAAATATGATTCTGCTGGTGACATTACAAAGGAGATAAATATAGAGGTACCTGATTTCCATGGGAAAATTGATCCTCAAGCTTTTTCAGATTAGTCAGCCACTCTTGAGCACTATTTTCATTGGTATGATATGAGTAATGAGCATAAGGTATGGTTTGATACTATGAAACTTGGTGAGCAAGCCCAAGTATGGTAGCACGCACAGCATAGGGCAATCTCCTCTCATCGCATGGGATGAGATGAAGACAAGAAAGAAGAGAAAGTATCTTCCTTATGATTATCAAGATGACCTTTATGATCAGCTTACATCTCTTTAAACAACGGTCAATGACAGTTGCTGAATATATGAACAAGTTTGAAGAGCTCAAGATATGGTGTCAAGGAGTTGAAGATGAATGACAAGCTTTAGCTTGCTTCAAATCTGACTTAAGATCAGAAATTAAGAATCAGATGTATGCCTATCATCTTTTTTCTGTAGATGATGCCTTTCAAGTTGCAATGAAGATTGAAAGAGGCCTAAAGCAATCCCAGGATAGGCAGTTTCCTTCCCAAGCTAGCGAGATTACTATATAAAGATTTGGTGAGGCATCTAGAAACCCTCTACTAGCACTTAATCAAAAAAGCATTAATCATTCTAATGGTCAAAAGCTACAATGTGGTACTGAATATAAAGGAAAGGGCTTGGCAGATGGAAGCAAAGCACAAGACAATAAGACTACAGATCACTGTTTCAGATGCTGTGGATTTGGACATAAAGCTTTTGAGTGTCCTACAACCAATATGATTATTGAATGTTCTCATGATAATGATGTTTCTCCAAATTGATATAAGGATCGTAGCAAAAATTATGCTTAAGATGAAGAGTATGGATTGTTTGATGACAAAGATCTACACGATGATGAAGTAGATATATCACTGGCGACTATTGTGAAACGCATTCTCACTACCCAAAATAAGATACTGAAAATTGGGGGTGAACTACTATTTTCCAAACTTTTGTTCATTGCAGATACCTACCTAGAGAATCAATTATGGATGGTGGTAGTTGCATGAATGTAGTTTCTAAGTCTACCATTGAGAAGTTGAAGTTGCCTACTAAGCCACACCCTTGCCCTTATAAAGTTGCATGGATTGACAACACTTCATTACTGATAATAAAAAGATCTCCTGTTTCTTTTTCTACCAGTAACTATTTAGATTCTATATAGTGCAATGTGATTCCAATGAATGTTACACATCTTTTACTTGGGGTCTTTGGCTATATGATCGAGATGTACATCATTGTGGCTTAACACATGAAATTTTAAGTTTACTGATCAGCAAATTGTTTTGAGGCCAATGACTACAGAGGAAATAAAGAATTATGGGCAACAACAGGAAGAAAAATGCTAACTTGAAGAAAACTATTGTTTCTCATGATATCTATCAAAGAGTTAATAACAATGAGCATGTTCATGTTGGTTGCTTTAAAGATCAAGAAAAGCGTAATGAGAAGCAATTTGGTTGTGTCCAAATCATTGAAAAATGTGTTTGAAGAAAATGTTGATGCTCAGAAGGAATACATTGTTGATGCACTGGTTGTACCCACAAATGAATCAGACAATGTCATGAGTGAAACAAATGAGATTCAGGATGTGCTAGAAGAGGAATTACGAGATGAATTTATGGACGAGAAAAGAGAAATGACACATCCAGATGACTTAGCCATTGTTGAGAAATCTCAAGAAATTAATGTCATGATGTCCCCTCCACAACAAGTAGATGCAATAGAAGAATTGTTGGAAATTGTTTTGCATCACACCCAAGTAGGGCTTATTTATTTGATTTGGGACTTACAATAGTGTTTGGTTTTTGGATTACCATTTTAGTAATTTATTTAAGAATTTGTTTATTAAGTAATTCATAGGGCTTTGCTTCTGAGTCTATAAATAGGGTAACCGATATTAGGGTTACCTAACTAACACTTTATGATTGAGATTATTATTGCTTCTGTTTGCTCTAATTCTTCTCACTAAATTCTTCTTTTTCTTTCCTTTTCATCCCTTTAGAGAATCTTTCCTCTTTCTTCTTCTTTCTCCCTACTTGTACATCAACTCCGTATCAAAGCAAACTTGGTAATTTTAATCAGAATTTCCTCATTATAATTCTGCTCTCCACATGAGAATTTTCCATACAAGTTCTAGCACACTTTAAGCAAGATACTACATTGCATATTAGAACACAAACCAAAGCATCTTCCCAAGCAAGATTTCAATTTGCGTTATCTTGGCATAAAGAAGTTTTGATACTCAAAGTTGGGGTTTTATTCATATAGAAATCAAACCCATCTGTTAAAGATTTTTATAGAGCATCGATTTGTGTACGAGTGAAGCCTTCGAAGCAATTGTCATTAGAATCGATGACCCAAGGTGTCAGAAAAGGCGCGGCAAGGGCCGAAACCCATTGCCTAAGTTGTTGTTTCCAAAACCAACACAACCAAAAGACTAATGATGCATTATATGTGGCAAAATTATTTTTCAAGGAGATTGTCAAACTACATGGATTACCATCTACTATTCTCTCTGACAGGGATGTTCATTTTATGAGTTATTCTTGGAAAACTTTGTGAAAACTTTCTAATACTAATCTAAAATTTTCTTTTGCCTTCACCCACAAACTAATGGTCAAAACAAGGTTGTTAACCAAAGTTTGGGAAATTTACTTAGAAGTGTGTTTGGATAAATGCACACACAAGCATAAGAGTGTGTATTCATTAACTTCTAATGCACACCCTCATATACACTACAACCAAATAGGGTGTTAGAAAACACATCATATATTTCAATCATTATCCATACTTTTCAATCTTGTTTATATCTTTTAATTCATTTATCCCTATACATTCTCTACTTTTTAATCAATTATCCCTGTACATTCTTTACTTTTTAATCATTTATCCCTATTCATTCAATTATCCATTTACTTTTCTATTACACACCCTAATATACCACTCATCATGTTATTTTCTAACACACCCTATCCAAACACACTTTGGGAGCTTGGTAGGTGAGCACTTAGGTACTTGGGTTTCAATTTTATTCATTATAGAGTTTTCCTATAACAATTATGTTAATAAACCAACAGGCAAGTCTCCATTTGAGATTGTTCAAGGTTTTGCTTCCCATGCTCCCATTGACCTTGTGCCTTTACCAACTAATATTCTGTGCTTTTGCTTTTGCTATTGCTAATTCATTTGTATAGCATATTCATGATGCCAATGACCCTTTTCGTATCTCACAAAAGTTAGGACCGAATGCATTTATTCTTGACTTCCAAATATGGGAATTAGTTCAACTTTCAATATGGAAGATTTGTTTCCTTATAGATGCACCTTCGAGCCACTTCTTTTACCTGCAAGAAAACCAAACTAAGGGTTTTTTTCATCTTTTGATTCTATCTCATTTCTACCTCGAGCACAATCTGTTCCTAAAGATCAGGTTAAAAGTATCATCCAGGATGATATTATTCTTTCTTCTTTAAGCAGATTTCATAAGTATCTTTTTAAGTAAAGAAACAAGCCTGACACTGATGCTACATAGATATCTGAAGAGGACTTGAAACATTGAATCCAGATTTACTTGAGCAATATCATCATACCAACTCTTCAGTAGAAAGTTTTTCCAAGTTGGGGAGAATTGATGGAAACCGTGATATGCTACACCCAATTTATACCTATTTCTAGGCACGATTGTAGAAATTAGGGCTTGTTTATTTAATTTGGGACTTTTAGAATATTATGTTTGGTTTATATTACTATTTTAGTATTTTATTTGAGAATTTACTTGTTCCGCAATTCGTAGTGCTTTGCTTTTGAGTCTATTAATAGGGTAACCCAATATTAGGGTTGGCTAATACTTTATAATGGAAATTATTATTTCTACTATTTACCATAATTCTTTTGACTAGATTCTTTCCTACTTCTTCCCTCTCTTCCTTTCTTATCTTTTTAGAAGATCTTTTCTCTTTCTTCTTCTTTCTCCCTACTTGTACTGCATCAAGAATCCTTGATGAATCTAAATTCTCAAATATTGAATGTTGTAAGGGATGAAACTGAGGAAATCATGAATATGGACAAATCAATGGGTAAAGAAACAGGTGACAATTCCATTATCAGAGTATTTGAAAATCATTACAAGGATGTAGTTAAGATATTATCATGAGTTAACAAAGATAAATTTATCATAAATTTATATCTATTTCGTTATTCCTTTTATGGGTCACTTTTGAAGCTCGAAATCAAGCTCAATGAGTGTTAAAATACCTCAATTTGATTACTTATTGGGTTAGTATTCAATTGGGCTTAAGATTACACAAATCCAACTCTGTTTTGGACATGGATTGCTCACATAAATCTGACCTATAAGAGAATTACGAATCTTAGGGGCATTTTTGTCATATTTGGATTTTTTATGGCTTTCTTATAAATAGAATGTTATGTACAGCTGCAAAGGAAAGAGAGTTTATGGTGAATAAAGTTTTCTTTCCAGAGATTGGGTTTTTGGAGTGATTCCATTGAGTGTGATACCTAAACCTAGGAGTGATTCCTAGGGTTTCTTCTTCTTCTTCTTATTCTTCTTCTTCTTCTTCTTCTTCTTATTCTTCTTCTTCTTCTTCTTCTTCTTCTTTGTTGCTATTCTAAACAGCCCTAATTCTTTTTTTTTATTCCTCAAAAGCCTAATTCCCAAAGTTCCCAGAGAAACCTTAGTCTTCCCGTTTGAGACAATCAAGCAGTTTTTTTAATCTTGAGATCGTTCTGCATCATAAGGGGAAAGAGAGTTTCTTCCCACTTTTAGCCAGAGCCTACACATATGTGCAGAAGATTTACAAACAAATCAAAGTGTTCCTTGCATTTGACTAAGCATGGACAACTTGGACCTGATCAATTCTTTAGTCAAGCCATTTCCACGGTTTAGCAACAAAATGAGTATTTATCTTCCAGCTTCATACACAGAGAGTGGGTGGAAGATGGTCATTAAAGAAATTCAGGAGATTGCTAAGCCTCAAGGTAATAAATAATTGAATATAGGAATCCTACAATGAGAGAACAGGCCCAACCTGACAGCTGGAGAAATCTTTACAGGCAAGAAGAGCAAGATTTACTGATGATTGCTTGACAGGGGTCAGGATAGAAACCTTCGTGATAACTCCAAGTGATCCTTCACTTCCTAGATGAATAGATAAAAATAAATATAAGAGTTGCAGCATCTGTTAAAAGATTAACATTTTATAAACACTGAAACAACATCTCACCATCAATAAAATTCATACCTATAAAGAGATGTTTCAAATCATATCCTGTATTGTCTTTGCGTAAAGTGCCAAGCATATCAAGTACAGTACCATTTGCTAGCACAGCTTCAAGACCTGAAAGATGATCAGCAAAAAAGATTTTATTCAACACTCCATTCTAGCATCTATCAGAGGACAACTAAAGACCAAAAGAGGCCTGATTTTATCCTAGAAAAGAATCTAGGAATGCGTAAATGGCAAATAAGAAAAATATTTATAATTCACAAACCATTTAAAAGCATTATAAAATTTATTAACAAGTGGTCAGGCTGAGGGTGGGTTGAGTCATCTAATTAGTGGTTAACCCTGGCTGTAAAACCTCAATTGAGGCTTGATTTAAGGACTTGGCCCAATCGACCGATTAAGATAAGCCCACATTGCACCCCTAATAGTGGTATCAGGATTCAGAACAGCAGTAACATTTTCTAATGAAATGTGATCAGTTATCCTCCAGCTGCCTATAAGCTCTAATTATGGAACCCATAAAAGGTCACAGAAAACTGACCTTTTTAACAACTTTTGATATAGTTTAAACCAAAAATTTTAGAAAAATGTAAGATGATAAGAATGCAAGATGTTTTCTGTCACAAAGGATTGGTGGATAGGTGATGAAAAATCCTCACCAAGGATGTTTCCATGAAGTGATCCATAACGTACAAAGTGCAAGCCACCAGCATTAGTTGAGACATTTCCACCAATTTGGCAGCTTCCTTTTGCACCCAAATCAAGTGGCATTATAAATCTGAATAGATAAATAACATATTTGGACACAATAGAGAAAATTATGATATTATAAAATAACCACGGCAGAATCAGAGTTAGATATTTCAAAGCAACAAGTGACATAGAAGACAACAGAGAAATGCATTATTTTCAAATCAAATAAACACAAGATAAAAAAGGAATATGAATAGTAGGGAATGATTTCCTCAAAATGTTTTCATGGGAATTTCTGTGCAAATGATTTACTTGGGACCCGCATTGATTTTTGGTTGAATCCATTTCATTCATTCTGTTTAGCACTATTTTCCTAGCTAAGATTTAAAAAAACCGATTCAATTGGAGACTTAGGTGGCCACAAAGAATTAGAGAATTTTGACAAGTGCGTATACACTATCAAATGAGATGGATGTCATGGCTTATGTAGATCTCTAATTGTAATGATCTTTTGAATCTTAGATATGCTTGTAACTACTAGCCAAGCTAAGATTCAAAAAATCATCTCGTTTGGAAACTTGGGTGGGCCAAAAAAACAGAGAGAATTTTGATGAGTGCATATTCCAAAATGAGATGAGTGTCAAGGCTTATCTAAATCTACGATAGTAATGATCTTTTCAATCTTAGCTAATTAAGCTGCGCCGAACATGATGAATGCCTTAGATTTAATGCACACATCACTGCGGGCCCCAAACCAATCATTTGCATGGAAATTTCCATGAAAACATTCACAGGGAATCATTTCCTGTGAATAATATGATATAAAAGTAAGTTAATCACACAAGTGTCAACAATTCACAGGGCATATTCCTTTGGCTGCATCAATAATAAAAGAAAAAGTCCACCTAGACAATGTTAGAAGAAGAAGATAGCCTGTCAAGAATAATGAACATATGGATATTAATAAAACAACATATCCCCTTTTTCCCTAAGAAAATAGTTGTGTTTTGTAAAATATACAAACATGTCTTCATCATTTGAGGTTGATGCCCACCTAAGTGCAGTTAGCTACATGAATCCCATTGCGCCATTCCAGTCAATATTGGATTATTTCCTCAGAGAACCCAAAAACTTTCATATTCTTCCTAATGACCTTGAACCACGTTCTTATTATCCTTCCTCTACTTCCCTTATGGCTTTCAAGGTAGATAAATTGGATCCTCCTAACAGGTGCAGAGATGAACATGTGTAGGGATGAAAACAAGCTGAAAAATTAAAAAGAAAGAAGATGCTTGCATGAAGATTTGCAGGTTATTTTACCTTAAGGGTCCATTTGGTAACAAGGAAAATGGATTAAAATCCCTTTACTTTCCTACCTACTTTGAATTGATGTAACATTTACTTGCCCCAACAATTCTAAAGGTTTCTTATCATTATCTATATTTTTAATCACTAACCCCTATATTTTAATTCAAAAAACCAATCTATTTTGTCTTTACTAATTTTATTATCCCCTATCCCATCACACCATTTCTGCCATGATCCTCAACTTTTTTGAAATTCACATTTCCCTTCTCTTTTTCCCTTCTTTTCCCTATTTCTAAACAGTGTTCAATATTGACACACAATAAAGAATTGTCATAAACACCCACTTTGACAATAAGTTTGTGTTTGGATACACCATGTAAAAGCTTAAAAGTATAAAAGCCTCTCCTTTTCCTCCAACGTGACATTTGCCGAACCCAACAATCCTACTCTTTCTCGTTATCACACATATTTTCAATTCACATGCAATAAAGCAATGTCATAAACACCCAATTTGACAATATACTAAGGATGTGTTTGAATACTCCATATAAAAGTTAAAAGGTATAAAAGCCTCTCTTTTTCCTCGAATTTAACATTTGTCTACCCCAATAATCATACTTTTACAATTATTACATATATTTTCCACCATTGCCTTAACTCTTCATCCAAAAAGCTCCTTTATTTGTCTTTATTCATTTTATAGCCAATATTAGCACTACTCTTCTAACATCACCCTGTATTTCTTTTAGACTCTCTATCTTTTACTACTATCCAAAGTTCAAACCAATGTTCCCATTATCAATATTATCATCGATACTATCGTTTTAGCCTCTAAGCGATAAAAAAAAAACACCCATTAAAATCGATATTTTCCATGTTTTACCACAAATATCGATATTATTGGGCATTTTATCGATAATATCGTAATTTTATCAATATTTTTGTGATTATGTCAATAATATCATTCAGGGCAACGATATTATCGATCAAACGTAAAAACCCATTTTCGGACAATGTAACACCCTAAAACCTCCCCTGTGTTCGTTTTCTCTTCTCCACTCCCTCATTCCCATCATATACTAACAAAAATAAAAACTCTTTTTGTGATTAAGTGTAGGAAAAACTGCATTGTGAAGATCAAAATCCAAATTTTCCACCCGGACGTCCGAACACTATGTAGGTATGAAAATGCATTTTGTCACTGTTTTTTAATGTTTATTTTATTTGAAATCATATGATTCATACTTGCAATGCATTAGAGTGTTGATTTAATCAGATTTGCCCAACCAAATCTATCAAATTTGGGCAGATTGGAGATGAACAGAAGATTTAGGGGAATCTCCAAATTGTTTGATTCATCCCAAATTAGTTAATATTTATAAATGAAAACAGAAATTAAACATAAGATTTATTGAGAAACTCAGATTTTCAACAAAAAAAATTATTTTTTTGTAAAATTACAAATTTTAGAGGAAAGGCCTAAAACTATATTTCTTTATAAAATCAATGTTTAGGTCATAATAAATGCAATTTAGATAAATGTTTTAAGTACGGTTTTTTCTGGAAACAAATTTTTTATTTTTTATAATTTAATATTAATTATAAATATTTTTAAAATTGTGAAAAATAAAATTATTTCCTAAAATTTGTAAATATGTTTCTTGATTGGTTCTGAATGTCTAGAATCTTTTTTAGACATTATTGAATGTATACAATATGTAGAATCCTTTTTAGACATTATTGAATGTATACATTGTGAAGATTTACACGTTCATGAGTGTTCAAGTCTTAAAATGTTGATGTTATATGGATAGGAAAGGAAAAAACCAATTTGTTTTGATTTGATATGTTTCAGGTTGAAATTTAAAGAAGTCAACAGACAAAAGTGACAAGGGGAGTAAAGGTAAAATTAAACCTAATGATTTAACATGGGAACATGGGAAACCGGTTGCATTCAACCCATTTGGAGCTGAATGCAACTACTGCAAGCAAGTTATGAAGTCGGGGTGGGGGGGTCACAAGACTAAGGTAACACTTGGCTTGGAATAGTCCAAATGTTAGGAATTGTCCTAAGGTGATTAAGGAGGTTAGAGTACTTATGAAGAAGGCTATTCGATCGAGTACTACTACTAGAAAGGCTCGACGGCAAAAGGAGAAGGAGATTGCAACGGAATTGGGTGGTTATGATTTTGATGATGATGAGGGCGATGATGATGATGGAGATAAGAGGGAGAAGATGAAGTAAGCTATGGAGGGTAGTAAGGCAGAGCAATGGGCTAAAGAGGAGTCAATTAGGTTGGAGAGGGGTAGACCTATTTTCCATGGTTCTACAAGGGAAGTTGGAGGGGAAAGCATGCAAGGAGGGTAAAAAAAGGGAAGATTAAAGAAGTTTTTGAGTCATACATCATCTATGAGGGGATCACAGCCAAAGTTGTATAAACAGGCTGGTGGCCTACAGAAAAAGATGAATCAAATATACAAGAAGGATAGAAATAGTGGAAAGAATCTTGGAACTCATATCTCTAGATTCTTTATTTATGGTGTTTCTCTTCTACACTTGACAGATAGTGTAGCTTTCAAGAATATGATCCATGCTGCACAGATGGAAAGAGAAGGTGTCCTGCTTCCTTCACTATACCAGATCGGGGGAACATATCTTAATCGGGAGAACGAAAACATAAAGGATTGGATAAAAGGAATGCCTCATGCATGGGAAACAAATGACTTGTCTATGACGTGTGATGGGTGGACCACCCCACAAAACTCAGTATTGTCAACTTTATGTTGTATTGCAGAGGCACTACAATGTCTTATAAATTTGTGAAAGCATCTAAGCATATCAAGGATGTAGCTTATATTTAAGACTTGATTGAGAAGCAAATTGAATCCCTTGACTTAAGTTTTCATGTGATACAAATTATAATAGATAATGAAACTGCATTTAAAAAGGCCGGGAAAGCTCTAGAAAAGAAACTGTCTTTGTGTTGGACTCCTTTTGCGGCGCATTGTATTAATCTCATTTTGGAGGATATTGGTTAATGACTAAGTGTTCGGAGTGTAATAAAGAAGGGTCAACAAATTACTGAATTCATCTACAACCATAGTTGGGTAAAGACACTTTTTCATGAAGCATCTGATTATAAGAGGGAGATTTTACATCCAAGCAAGACCCAATTTGCCACAAATTATATTGCACTAGATAGTCTATAGAAATGCCCATCAAGCACTCAATATAGCATTCAATACTAATATGTGGCATGATTCCAGATATGCACACACTAGGGAAAGGGATAGAGGTAGAGAGAATAGTTATAACAGCTTCCTTTTAGGATAAAGTATGATCAATGTTGAGTATTCTAAAACCCATATATAGAGTCTTGCTAGTAATTGATAATGAGACTTATCCTGACATGAGTTCTTTGTATAAAGCATTTCAATTTATAGAGTCGATACAGAAAAATGTGAGAGGCTGATAGTGGGTGATCACCATCATAAAAGATCACTAGAAGAACATGCTCCATTATCCATTACATACAGCTAGTGAGTTTTGTTATATGAATTATAATCTTATTATAACAATCTTCTTTTATGTATCTTCTTCTCTTATGCCTGAATTACAATCTTATTATTGCAATATTTTTTTTAACCCAAAATACCATTATGAGTGTGGTCTCGGGGCGGATATGGAGTTAAATGGTGGGGGGGGGTGCGGTTTTTGAAGTCTTTGAGAAGTTATTTCCCAATCACCCAAATACAGGTGACTTTGGGACCGAGGTAAATTACTTATGTTGTTCACTGAATACACCTCATTATCTTATTTAGTGTGAGAAATAAAAAAAATTGATCCTCATAAATGTTCCAACAATTGATGGCTTTCTGCGAAGCGCTAAAGATATTTAGAAAGGCAGTGGTCGTTCAATCACGGTCATAAGGATTACCTTATATGTAATTATTTCTAAACCTTATGACATTTTACACTTGTATATTTACATAATTTTTACAAGTACTAATACATAATCTTTAATTGATTATAGGCGAATGGTAGAACTTATATGACATGGAGATCCCAGCACTCGAGCTGCTAGCAGTGCGAATTTTAAGTCAAACGATATCTTCATCACCATGTGAACGAAACTACAGTACATTCTCTTTTATCCATAACCAGAGAAGGAATAGACTAGAGTATAAGAAGCTCAAAAAACTAGTTTTTTGCCATTATAATATGAGGCTATGGGAGAAGATGCTGTGAGAGGAAAATAAGAAGCCCGATAACCCTCTAGATCTTATGATGATTGGATAACATGCACAAATAGAGGAGCATGATACCAGAGAAGATTCATTATATGAATGGTTGTGATCAGGAGATCTAGATAGACAGAATGGTGTGCCAGCAGAAGCTATTGCCCAAGAAGCCAATGCACAGGGTGTGGATGTAGAAGAGGTGTTGCATCAAGAGCAAACCCCAGAAAAGGCATTTGATCCATTATATAGATCACAAACCCAATTGACTGCTAAAAGAGCTTCACAAATGTCTCAGCAAGCCTTGAGTACTTCTTCGTCGTCAAGAACAAAAAGCGAAGACGATGATGTTGGCGATGGTGGTGGTGGTGGTGGTGGTGAGAATGGTGGTGCCATTGGTGGACATGGCTCATCATACGCACAGAGTCTAAGGCCATTTAGCCCATTTACTTATGAAGAGGAGTATACGCATGCTACACAAGATAAGGATAATGTTGCACACCCTCCAATCAGAAGATATGAGAGAAGGTCTGAAACTAGGAAGGGCAAGGAGTCAATTGACAATAACACTCTTACAAGTAGCATGGCATCTATGATTTCAAGTGACAGTAGAGAGTCCTCCTATGGGCCAGCTGGTTCATCATATTCATATTTATATGAATGATCAGACGATTCTGGATGGAATTACAACAATATATGGTATCAACCCTCTTCACGGTCATCTTAGCTCAACTAAGCCTCAAATTATATCCAACCATATTGGTATACATCATCAGACTACCCAGACAATGGAGTAGATTCATCGGCTTCTTATACCCTTTTTAGCTTTCCTTTACCATATAAATATGAGTCTATATGTCAACATGATAACGATGAACTTGAGAAACCTACACGACACTCCACTTGGTATTAAGGAGGAGTTGGTCTTTAGTTTTAATTTTCAAAACACTTATATTTTTATTTTTATTTTTTTGGTATGTGTGACTTAGTATAGGAGATATAATGTTTAATATAATATTTTTTCTTATTAAGATTTACTCTCCTTCTATAAGCCTGTATGCATTTTTCATGTGCACATTCATTATTCATATGTTGGCTTTTTTAATCTAATTTTTTGCCAAAATTATATGTTTTTATTTATCATAATTTATTACAAAGTTTCACTAAAAATCTCTTTAATTTTCTCTATTTTTTCTTTTTTTCCTATTTTACCAATAAAGTTCCCGGAAAAAATGATAATATCTCCAATAAAGATGATAATATCTTTTTTTCCGAGCTACCAATAAATAGATATTTATCGATCATACGAACACTGGTCCAAACACAACCCGAATGAACAGGATGTACTAAATAAGTATTGATATTTCACAACAACATAATAAAAAACCTAGAAATCATTGACCATTTATTTGCTTATGCCAACTTTTAACTAATGTTGCATAAAAAAGTATACCCTTCTACAATTGGCTCAAAAATTGCCATTCAGGCTAGACCTAAGTAGTTAAAAATTAAAATAAACCACAATAGATGGCTTATCCAAGCTAACAATTGCTAACTCTCATAAAAGATGAACGAAATAAATTGAAACGTTGACAGAACCTGACTTCTCATTCAATAAATCATTGTCACTTTGATTATTTAAAAAATTCAAGGACTTAAAAACAAGGAAACTTACAAATATAGCAGACACTTACCCTTGGGCAGCCAAGAAAGAGCCTAAATTCTCCAATATGCATCCTGCTTCACATACAAGTATGCCACTGACCTGCAAAATATTTGAGACAAACTTTTCTAACTGTATGCTTATGATGTGGTTTGGCATATGCATGGTTTCACATTGAGCTAACTATTATAAAATACTTTGAACTCTTCCCTATTTTGAAGTGAGTTAGGCTTTATTGAAAAGTGCTATTGAATTATTTTTAATGTTTTCAAAATAGATCAATCACAAACCTTCCAATTGACTTAGGAAACATTAGCAACCTAAATCTTGGTAAGCAATATAAACTGATTGTAAAATTGGTGCTCTTATATCAGTCGAGGAAAAATTACAGAGAGACAATATCATGTGAGAGCGTTAGGTTTCCAACTCTTCTGAATCATGAACTGAAACACTGAGAATAAGGGCTCTCAAGGCACTAAACCTAGGACTGTAACCATGATCAATGGCATACTTTTTTTCTATTAATCACACTTGCTCTTTCATATCTTTCAGGTTATAAAATATGTCATTCAACTTATTCTAGAGTCAGAGAAGAGATCATGCTACACAGTTTTAATCTTGTTAACAACATTAAAAGCATGTGTACAACTGCTTAATTGTCTTCCTCAAATAATTTAACTGAATGAATTGATAGGTTCATGAAATTAATGTTGTAATTGCAACAAAATGAAGAAGCTAGAGTTCCTTGTCAATATAAATTGATAGCATTAAGGTGCAGAGCCATATTGCAGAAGTAAAAAGTGTCTTTATGCAGATATATCAGGCGAATGAATGGATCTGAGATTAGAAAAAAAACTCCCCACCTTGTCAAAAGAAATAATGTTGTTCATGGAACCAACATTGACTATTACCTGCAAAACAATTCAGCAAAGTTGACATTTATATTTCAAAAGAAACATAACCAGAAGACAAAAAGATTAAATAAGATTTACGTTATGAGCATTGAAGTTCTTCATGAAATGCTTGTTTATGTAGCTGTTTGTGCACATGCATCAAGCTATTTTCTGAAAAAAAATGCATGAAAAGCCCAAGTGCACATAAAAACAAGCATCAGAGCTCTGATGAGACTGGAATACCCACGGCATCTGCACCAATTGTTAACAGATCTAAGCAACAGATATCGCTTTCACCTTTTTGGTTACATAGGTATATTGTCATATGCATCTACGTACCACATGGTAACTCACAAAGAGGCATCCCATGGAAAAAAGAACTAATCAAACTGGACAACAATAACTTAAATTCCGCAGCCTTCTACACAAGCCATCCACTGAAAATATAAAAGTATTACCTCATCAAAAACAGGCACACTGCCACCAACAAGACCAGTATTACCACCTTGTGGAACAAGCGCCAGCCGTCTGGAATTACAATATTTAAGAATCAGAGATACCTGCAATACCATATCGATAATAAGCAGATAAAATATACCATATGCAAGTACTCTGTTTAACTTCAGGGTGTGTGGTTTAACTTAAAAAGGGTGCAAAAGCCCCAAGAATGTATTGATACAACATTTATCAAATTTAACTATCCATAGTGATTCTACTTTTTCACATTTGTACCCATACTTTCCCTAAAAAAAACCTATACATTTCATCTTTTTTCACTTTATGACTAGCATAACTTCTTATATTGCTAAAATCATAATGAAGACTTGCGAAAGAAGGAAACACGGATATGGATAAAAGGACTAGAAAACATTTAATACATGCATGGGGAAAGCAAGAGTATTCAATATTCTGTTATGGATTTTTTCGTTGGACCTATTGCATTGAAAGTTAGATCCTAGGTAAAAGTGTGGGACAATAAAAACATAGAATTACATTAAATAGTAAAATAGTCTTAGTTACAAGTAGTGTAGCATGGAACCCACCCAGGTACTCTATAAAAGGGGTTGCTTGTAAGCATTTTGGAAAAGTAAGTTCAATAAGATTTTTTTTCTTTCTTTTCATTACTTTTTTTTTTTTTTTTTTTGAGTTCTTAGCTACTCTTAGCATTTGAAGGAATTATTCCTACAAGAATATCACATCCATCACCCATAATGCATTTTGTTTCAGTGGGCTAGATCAGTTCTTAGGTCCATAATCATCTCTATATCAGTCCTAATGGCAATCAAAAGTGGAAAAGGCAATCAAGATCAATTCACAGACCAATAACATGACGATTTGCAGTTTCAAAATGCTCAACGACTTGATGATGTTGCGGAACAAATCAACAAACTGGACAGAATTTCTACAAATGAAGAAACATGTGATTAGAAAGGGCTATGAACACTTTTGAATCAAAAAGCAGCAATGTACACCTTATTGAAAAGCCCATGCTACATATGGAACCTAATCCGACAAAGGACCAAGCTCAGTTAGTAACTCCGAGAGCATGTATTCATGGAATCAATAAACAAATGGCAGACCAAGACAATTATGAACAATGATTGGTTAATTATACCACCAAAAAGGTATTTTTTGTTGAAACTGTGGTGCCATTGGCTACTCTAAACTCATTGTCTATTGTTCTGTTTGCGAAATATCTATAGTGCATAGGTATTGCTTTAACGAAAAAAAATAATAGTAGACAATGAAGATTTTATAAAATGGAATTGTTGAGAGTATTCACAAAAGGCCTTGACAGAAAATTCTAGGCTTAGTTTAGATGAAAACAAAGGATGAAATTGGCTGTCAAATTGTGAGATGTTCTCTTGCAACCAAATTCCTTATGAAGAGATGCAACAATAGCAAACGTTACTCACTGGAGAAGGCAAAGGAACAAACCAACAAAAAAGGTCGATATTGGTTCATGAAGATAGGTCTACTAAAAATCCTATGTGTCAAGACCGATCAGAAATCATAAAGATGGAAATGCCACTAATTTGAATGCAATGACAATGAAAGGGCCTGTTATTCCATTGACAATAAAAGGTGATATTGGGCCTACCATAGAGGGGTTGCCATCTACTTTGTGAGCTAATATTTCAAGCCTTCTATGGTTGCAAATCCTCCATTAAACATTTTTAATGACCAATTCACCACTAATGATCATAATTATGTCTATAAACAACCAATCATACACTCAATATAGAAGGAATGCTTCAATATTTGTGATTTTACTTCTGGTATGCTAGTCGCACATTTATCAAATAAAGCATGCTCAAAAGTGTTTGAAGGAGAGAAAATACTACCTCAGTCCTACATGTAGAGAAGTTACCAAAGACCAGTGCATGGTGAAAACCTTTTAAGAGCTCCACACCGATCTCCACACCCATTGATGATCATGTAGGCATTTATTTTTTTCTTAAAAGTAATCAAGTTGCATTTGATCAACTAACATGCGAGGTTAGCAACTTGAATGTAGTGTTGAAGGTTATGATCTAAGAATTTGAGCTTTTTATCTTTGCTTCTCAATCTTTACCTATATAAATCTCAATATTTTGGGAAAGTATTATTTGTGGAGTGGTTTTAGAGGAAGGCGTCCATTTGCTAAACAAAAATGAATTCGCTATGAATAACTCTACAGAAAAGGTATTAATCTCATTAATGAGCCATGAAAATCAAAAGAATATTGCGCCAATGAAGCTGTAGAGCAGCAGCCCTCAAGGAAATGGTATCGAAAATGTTGTTGAAAGTCAACTTGTGTCAATGGAAAGAGGAAATTATTACTATCTCTTGGTCAAATGGAAGGGTAAACCATTAACAAAAAGCAATTGGATTATTGCTTCGAAATTCCAATGCCTTAATCCTTGGCTCATTGAAGTTGAGTTCTCCCATGTCAAGGAGAATTGACAAAGACTTACAAAGGAACAAAACTCAGAAGTGAATGAAGGAGTTTTAAACAGCATTTAATACATAAATGAGGAAACCAAGAAGCTTTACATATCCTTTTAAAAGTACTTTGTTTAGCCTATTGTATTTAAAGTTAGCTCCTAGGTAGTAGCGTTTGACATTGGAAATGTAAACATGCATTAAATAGTCAAATACCGTAAGTCGCTAAGGAGTGTAATCTAGCATTGTCCTTGCCATTCTATAAAAAGGGTTGCTTATTAGCCTTTTAGAAAAAGTAAGATGAATATAAATTTCGCTTTACTTCTCAGCGAATCTTAGCATTTGAATATGTGATTCCTTCAACAACATTGCAACAATCCTTGAAACAAGGCATATCTGAGGAGGTGGACTCCTCCAAACTCCCACCCATTACAATCCCTACCTTATGTAGTTTTCTATCTATCATCCAAACCCTTCATCCACCACAGGCCTACAATTTCACCCATCATTCATTCAGTCTCACTTGGGCCATGTTACATCATCATCTCTCCTTTTACACATCTTCAAAACATTTCGCTTTTTCCTTTTCTTTTATATTCCTTTTACATCAAACCAACTGGACCCATGAAAAAATAAAAGCAAAACGAAAACATAAGTTTTTTTTATTCATGCAGACGTATATTTCCAGCACTCCTAAACAGTGCACAAGAAGAAAGATAATCCTGTAATATGCAATAATCAACAAAAAAGTCACCACCTGCTCCGTGCTCCAAGGATGAAGCAAAAGCTGGCTCATGCCTCTATATTTTCTCATCCAATCCATATTTGCAGCTAACAATATATCTGGGTCCTGAATGACATTTTTCTCTCCCAGTATCTCCTTAAAATAGGAAATGTCATCAGGGGTTAGTGTTGAGAAGGAAGGGTTCCTCTGAATTTTTGTTGCTGCAGCGAAAGATCTGTAATGCACCAGAGAAGACTGAAGGCTGCCATTTTTATCAAAGCAGCATCTCTGAGGATACTTCTTTTGATGGAGTTGAAAAAATGTCTTTGCATATGAACCACAACCGTTTTCAAATTTATGGAATGAACCTGTAGATAAGGAATGAAATAAAATGTCCAAAAAAAAAATCCACCTCCGCTTCTCCACATATATCTTTTGAAATGAAAGAGAAGATTTGCTTAGAAAAGAACTACGTAGCAGTCCATTACCTCATCATAAACTTAAATGATGGTAAGAAAGAGGGCAAAGAAATGAACTATGGTATAGTTCTAAAATGGTCAAAATGGTCTTGTGCTCTCATTGCCAATCTCAGGCCAAAATAAAGGAGGAAAGCACTTTTGAGCTAGCAGTTGCTATTAAAATTTCACCACAATATCAACCATAAATCTCCAAATTCTACATCATTGCAGAACGATGTGCAACATAGATATAGAACCACACCACTTAGGAGTGAGCTAATGCAAGTCAAAGTCCCTTAGAGGATCAGAGAAAGATTTCGGTAAAAGTAGCCACTAGCCAGTAAAGATTTGAGGGCTTCAGGGTAGTATTTGAAGAACAGAGAAACCAGTCATCCATTTTAAAAAGTATTCTTTATACATATGAACAGCTAACATGTGCAAGATCTAAATGTTCCATCATCAGGGTCCAGACAAGGGTAGGCACACCTGAAAAAGATACCACTGGAACTAAACATTACTACTAACTGGATTTGCTCGCAGTAAGAAATGGATGATCATCATAACATTGGTAGGGAAAGATCCTCGGAAAAAGCCTAGATTTTCACTGGCCAGCAATGCTTCTATATGTTGAGTGCTAAGTAAACAACCTTTGGATATTGTCGTCTAGAACACAAATTCTCCAGCACAAATTACAAGTGGGCAACTAAAATGGTGCAAAGGGAGATGCTAAGCTTGCCACAATAAGTAAGGCTATCACAAGTGATTTTGAGCTGTAGGTGATCTCCCAACATGGATTCTGGCTCGCACCACCTTCCATTAGCTTGTACAAGGAATCCAATCCACCAATTCATGCAGTATACACTGCCTATGCCATGTAATTTCTCTATGATTCAGACAGCAGGAAATGAAAATTACAGTGCATTTACGTGCCGCAATTGGCAATTCACACGGCGGAAGAAGAGCCAATTAGGACCATCCATTTATCAGGTTCTACTGATCAGGTGAACACTATCCATATTTCCCGCTGCATCTTGACACTTGAAATTTAAACTTCACTGTCTGATCATCTCCGCAGACTTTAGGGCGACAACAACAGTCTGCTCGGCGTGATTCTGAGGTGTGAGCTGCCATCCGAGTCCACCGTCGCGCCCATGCCAAAAGATGCTATTTTGATTTCATGATTCACATTACTCATGTCGGAACAAGGGATTTTCCGAATGGGTGCAAAGGGACCGAAGAATTTAACTGACCTGCATTTGAATTGGGGCTTGGAAGATTATGTACGGATTCGAATATACGCCCTAGAAGGCTTGCGGAAGAGCGTTTGATGAAGCGGCGTGAGGCTCTCCATTTCTCCATCGCGTCAGACGATTACGCACGTTGCTGGGGCAATGCAGGGCTGCAGAATTGAATGAATGAGCAGACGGCTGAGCACGAGATGCATACGCGCACGGTTTCCTCGTACACGTGGACCCCTTTGGGTCTCAGTTGATGCGTGGGCAAGAAGAAGATGACAAAATGCAAATCGGATACCCTGCGAAGTAGGAAAGCCACGTGGTGGGGGATTTGGTATTGGTGCTTCGCCGGACAGCCGAGAATGAGAATCAAATAGGTTTTAATTTTAGGGAACGGGAACAGGAATCATATGCCCATAATCTGACCCGTTTAACTCTTTTAGGCTTCATTTGGATGGGATTCATTAGGCTAGGAAGTGCATTTGGAAGTGAACTGTATTAGGAAAGTGAATAAAAGTGATAGGGTTGTAACAGTATTGTGTCCACCTCAAAATTTGTACAGGTATTGTATCAACCTCAAAATGTGTACAGAATGAGTATATTGCTAATGCGTTAATGAAAACCATGTAAGGAAAAATAGTGATATTTAATGATCACTTTGAATGAGAAATAAATAATATACTAAAATGCTCATTTGAATGATATTAGAATTGATAGATTATTCTAATTTAATTAATTATAGTCGAAAATAATGTTTTAAAATTTAAACATGTTTTATGGTTTAGATGGAGATATAAATAATAATTTTAAATTTGTTTCTATATTAAATAATGGTTACCTTAAATTATTTAATTTAAAAATAATTTTAAAGTTTTACTATTTTATTTTAATCCAAACCATACTAAAATTTCTAAAACATTATTTTAGACTATAATTAGTTTAATTAGAAAATTTAATCATTTAATTATATCAAATTACATCCAAATAAATATTTTAATATACTATTTATTTCTCATCCAAATAAATCATAAAAATCACTATTTTTAACACACAGGGTTTTGCTTTCGTAGAAAAACATTGAATAAATCAAACGTGGAGTAGAAGCAATTCGCTTTATTAGTCCTCAAGGCATCACATACTTGAGAGCTCCCAAAAATGATCCCCAAATGAGGGATTGGGCTGCACTTTGTAGCGATGTTTAGCTAGGCAGATACGGGCGTGTTTGGGTATATGATGTTATAGAAAGTATACTGTACCAAAAGATAAAATGGGACCAATGTTTCACTGGAAATATTTGCAATGTAAGCCCATTACTGTGGAAGCCCCTTATAATTTCAATCAGTATTATGAGAACCGTTCAATGGTTGAACCGAACAGTTCAACTAACCAGTTCAATCGATTGAATCGATTTTTAAAAAAAATAAAATTAATAAAACATAATTTTGAAAAATTTAAACCATCGAGACTAATATAGATATATAGATCTTTTATATAATAATATATTATTTTAATTCATTTTTTTATTTTATTAATAATATTAATATTTGAATTATTCGTAAACGAAGTGTTGATGTGGTTTCTAAAAGAATACCACCCAGAGTCCTGCAAAATTGGAAAAAAGTAAGAGGGTGCATAGGGTGTTTCCGTCATAAATACTTCAATGTTGAAGTCAATAAACGATATTCTTGTAAAGGATATTGGCAAATAACAAGAGCTTGTGTTTAAGAAATACCTACGTTTTTTATACTTGAGCATAGGCGTTATCAAGATGCATAAGTAACTTGTATGCAAATGAAATGCGGATTAATGCCTAAAGAGGACTCTAAGAAAATACACATTCATAGTCCTATTTTCATAGGATGACATAATAGCTTAAACAGGTATTTCTTTAGACTTGGAATCAGAGGTGGTAATGTGACAACTGGATGATGAGTACTTGTGTTTGAATTCCCTAACAATTAAAATAAAAAAAAATTAATATTAGACTGAACGGAGATAGGCTAGACTAGTCAAATGGCTGGTTCATGAGTGAATTAATCTGATCGATTGGTTCAGTTTGGTTTTGATAACACTGATTTCAATAATATTTTTAAAAATATTAAAATAAGTAATTTGTAGAGTTTATTTAGATTATTTTTTAATAATATTAATAATATATTGAATGTGTAGATAAAATATCAAGTTGAAATGTATTTTAAATGTTTTGAAAAAAATAAAAAAAATCAAGTTTAATGAGCTTACAAAAGTCCATGAAAATATATAATAAGCTTTAATGTAGTTTAATCGAGTTTAACCAAGTTTAATAACCTACTCTATTAAACTCTATTAAATTCTTTAAAATATCAATAAATTCAACAAAGTTTTTTATGGACTTCAACCAAGTATAATCGAAATAAGTTTAATTAAGTTTTGTTAAACCCTATCAAGTTTAACAAAGTTTTGTTAAATCCTGTTAAACTCTATGAACCATAACAACTCTGTTTAATAAAGTTTAGTAGGCTTTAACTGAGTTTTAATGGACTTTTTAAGAAAAGCTTAGGTTAAAGGTCATTAAACACCATTTTGAACGGTATAGGTTTTATTGGGCTTTAACTAAGTTTAAAAATAAGCTCATTAAAACCCAATTAAAGCCCATTATACTTTGTTAAACAAAGTTGATGTTTCATGAAAAGTTTCATAGGATTTAAATTATTTAGAACAATTTCATCTAATTTAATAAGATTTAACCAAAAAATATCCAAAAATTATTAAAAAGTGATAATTTCTTATGAAAAGATGATTTTACCCTTTAACAATCAAAGGAATCATGGCCATAGATCTTTGATTTGATAAAAATCCAAATGTGAATATTGGGTTACAGCAAAAAATGGCTATAAACATTTGTAGTATAAACTTTCCCATGACAAAATAGTATGATCAAGTAAAGTGTGTATATTAAAAAATTAGATGAATGATTGAAAAGAAAAAATAAATGATTAAAATATAAAAAATAATATAAGAATAAATAATTAGAAAGATAAGAGTAACAAGTGAAAAGTAAAGATAACAATTAAAAAATATATATATAAGGTGGACCAATAGGTACTCTTTTTGAATAATGCAAACAATGTAACGAAGTGGGAAAGTTTATACTACAACCATTTGTAGCATAATAACGTTACAACCAAGGGCATAAAAGTAAATTTTTATTGAGAATATAATATTAAAAATATGCAAGTACATATATATAATTATTAGTTTCCATTCTTGTGGAGTTAAAATAGAAAATTGGATCCATTTGGTTTAGTGATCTATTCATGTTACTTCTATTTGTGGTGAAAATTTATCTTAATGAAATAATTTATAATTTTTTAAAGTGAGAAGTAATTATATGGCCATTAATTTTAATTAAATATATATTCGATTGTAATTTCTCTCCTTGGATGACTAAATATCACATATTAATATGATATTTCTTTATGTCCATTAAATAATGTATACCTAAATTTTTATGATTATTTTAATTTAACATGCATTAAGGGAATGTATATTTTTTTTTTGGGTTTTAAATAAGCTTCACTCGGTTTCATAAGGTTTAATAAAGAAGCTTTAAAAAGTTTTGGCCTATTTTAAAATTCTAAAATTCAATAGTAAACTAGGCCTATCTTCATAAATGGGCTTGAAAAACTTCAATCTTTTACAGATATGTCAATATGTTTTTATCGAATACACTTCTCCAATCTTAAAAAGCATATAAAGCAATTTGTGCAATGATTTGACATAAATCAGGCTATGTAATCGGTGTTTAATAATGTTTAATGTTATAAAAACCATTAAATAGGTTTTATAAAAGTCTGATATTGTTTAATATAATTTAATATATTTTAATTATCTTCAATATTTCACAAGAGATTTCAGTGGGCTTGAAGGAATCTTAATCCATTGGCTCCCATACATGGGGCTTTTACCCTACATAGGCCTTTATATTTTTTGATTATTTGTGCCCATGAATGTAGGTGCAAATAAATCAAGTTGCACCATCCTCTCCTGATTTAACTATGTATGCACAATTAATCGTTAGTTAACTATACGGGGGGCTTTTACCCTATATGAGCTGGATCTTGATGAAACATTTGTAATTTTATGATTTTTTTAATCTTAATTCCATTTAATTTATTCTTGCCCATCTATTTTTAGTTATTAATCAACAATAATTCTATTCTTGCATAGTTTAATATACTTTAATGTGATTTAATATTGTTTTATTATGCTTTAAAAACTTTTAACATTATAGTTATGGGCTGTGACCGATTGGAGTAGGCTTTGGTACTTATTCGGATGGGCTTTTATTTTTATTACATAAATTTGATCATAAGTCATGAGTAAAATTGGAATACAGTACATTCTTACCATCCAAATTTGTGTTTGATTAAATATACTTCTAATTATTTAATGTTTATTATTTTTTACAATATTTAATTTAATATTCCATAGTTTAATAGTGTTTAATGGGCTTTGGTGGAGTTTAACTTAATTTAATGAACCTTGATAATTGGGCTTTAGTTTTAAAATATATTTTGCAAGGAGATTTATTCAATATAGAAATGGTAAATTATTCAAAAATGTAATATGTGTAGTATTATAATAGTTTTTAGTTTTTTTATTTTAAATTGATTTAAATAAAGATAAATTAATATTAATATACTTTAACAACTTTTAATGGGCTTTTGATATAATTTAATAAGTTTTAATTTATCATAGGCTTAGTGGACTTTTATTTTTCAAATTATTTTAAAAATTCATAATATAAATAACCATTTGAATGATCCAAACAAACCATTCAAATGATTTGACAATTAGTATACTTAGTATATGCATACTCTTAGTATATTGCAGTGTTATTAGAATTGGGCTGCTCCAATTAAACCAATTTGAACACAAATTGGCGAGTTGATTGGTCTGATCTAATTCGATTCAATAGTAATTTTTTTAAATTTAATATTATTAAAGAATGAATTGAAGTAATATAGTATTAAAATAAAAGATCTATATATTTAAATTAATATTTGTAATTTAGAATTTTTAAAATTATGTTATATATATTTTTTTTAATTAAAAAAATGATTCATCTGGTTGAACCAATCAATCAAACTGGTCGAACTTGACACTTGATTGGTTCAATTATTATTTTGGTTCTAATTAGAAGTGTAAATTGGGTCGGGTTGACTCAGGTTGTGATAAACTTAACCTTATTTTGTAAAACAATGATCCAACTCTAACCATATTTTTAAAACTCAAACTCAACCTTAAGCAAATCCTAAGAAAATCAAGTTTGTTTTGGGTTGATAAATGAGGTTAAAAAATATTAAGTTATAAATATTCATCCTAGAAAGTGGGGCAGAAACGTGAGTTAAATGCATAATAAGATAAAAGTAATACCAACACAAATCAACCTGTAAACATAGAAAGCAATTTAAATTGAATTAAAAAATATATAAAAATGTCATTAATATAAGTTCATTCTCAAAAAAAATCACTCAACTAAATAAATAGAATACCACTTAACTAAACTAGGATTCAAATCAAACAATATCTAGATTAAATCTACATATCAAGTTAACCAAGTTTGAATCAAGTTCATCTGAGTTCCACAACCAAAAAAATGCAAAATATATTCAAACTAAGTTTCACAAACATAATTTCAATTTAAGGCTTAAGCTATAAAAGTTTATTAACAATCAATTAAAGCTGTAGAAGAGGGAACCCAAACCGAACTGATTTACGGCACTAACTCAAAGGCTGCTGCTATTGCTTTCTCAATAGCAATTATGGCCTTGCATTCTTTTGCTTCTTGCCTGCAAATAGACGGCCTAGTATCTCCTCGTATTTCCACTCTCCCGAATTTCATGCCTATGATTTTCTTTATCACCTCCACGGTGCCAATAGTTGGGATCACGTATGAACTGCACGAGGAGCGACATGAGTATAGGATGGATGGTTCTGATTACGAGTTTTACCATGTTTAAATACAACAACCATGGACGAATTCCCCGCACTCTCCTCCATGTGACGAGCAGCTCTCCTGGAAACATCTTATCCTGGAAACGGTACGCAAGACCTAAAATCGACAATGTAGATCACCCCATCCGTCGCTACAGATTAGGAAAAAGATCATAGATCTGATCTGTTCATCCATCGAGGCTCTTATCTTATCTCAAATTTCAAAATTATCACTAGTGAGTCCTCGTCATCGCTTGAAAATTTTCAACATTCACCTCAAACCATCGATTCTATTCACTCATTCTTAGATATAGCACTCATTCTTGGATATAGCGAAATGGGCATCCATATATTTCAAGATTTCATCTATCCAAGCCATGATTATTTACGTGGATGAATTTGATTACTTCTAAAACATAATCTCCTAATACTTTTGAGGGTTGAATGTTCGGGGACTTCCATTACATGAGGCTAAATACATATAAATATACACACACACACACACACACACACACACATATATATATATATATATTATACAAATCAGGTCAGGTTAAACTCAATTTGCAAAATTCAATTTGTCAAAATGCTAACCTAAACCGATCCAGAATTTAGGTTGTGTTAGAACCCAAACCAATTTATACCCCTAGTTTCGATAACATTGATATAATTTGTATATGAACATTCAATAGTCTATTTGACCATTGTATATTTTGTAAAAAACCTTAGCTATTGATTGGAAGTAAGATCTAATGAGAAGCCGAAGCTTTGGTGTTATGGCAACAATGATGTTTTGGTGTTTGGCTTTGATCGTCGGCTCGATGGTTAGTGCTAGATCTAGATCTGGATCTAACATAGTAGATAATGTAATAGAAGATGGGTCTTGCCACAACTGCTATGAATGCTACTACAATTGAGGGATTTTTAAAGCCCTTAAAGAGGAAGATGATGGATAGGGAAGGTGCACTCATCTATTTGCATAACAAATAAAGTCACACAACACACCTACAACATAGATTTTTAAAGTGGCCTAGTTTGAGCTGAGTTCCTACTCCACTCTCTAAGACAATTTTCTCTACTACTTTAGGTTCCATTAACACAAATTTAACAACAAGAATTTTCTAAGCTCATCAACAACTGTTACAATTAATAACAAGTTTCTCTTACTTGCTCAAACTGATTCCAAGAATGCAAGCCCCTTGCTTACAATGACATAATAAACTAATGAACAAGTACAAAAGTTTGCCTCTTACATATGTAAGTTTGTACATAGTGGAAATTAAATAACCAATAGATAATTAATATACAATGTTTCAAACTCCTTAAAAATTTGAGGATGATGAGGCGTTTGAATTTGGCTCTGAGTGTAGTGCAGTTAGAGCAGAGTAGAAACTTTCTTTGGGGGAAAACTTGAATATTTATAAATGCTCATTAATGCTCACTTAAATGCTTTCTAACTAACTTCTTCCCATGTCTTGATCTTGTTAAGTCTAAGGGTTTGGTTGTGATAATTAAAAAAAATTATTAATGACTTGATTTAAGTTAATGATGTGTTACTTTAGAAAGAACTTTCAAAGGATGCAATACGTTTAGAGGGAAGTTTTAAAGGCTTCAGAGGAAGCTCAAAAGGTTCAGAAATGGTGTCTAGATGTTTCAGAGGGAAGAACTTTGAATTCAGAAGAAGGAAAAAGCTTCAAAGGATATTCAAAAGTAGGAAGTAGTTTCAAAGTACGTTCATAAGAAGAAGAAGAAGAAGTGTGCAAAGCTTCAGAATGAAGAGCATGTTCAGAGGGAATTCATATTTTAGAAAATGTTCTGAGCATGCTCAAATGTTGAATGCGAGCTTTATAAGTTACATGGATAAGTTTCAATGCTGCAGAGTATCTTCAGATGGGAAAGTGAAGCTTCAAAGGTTGAAATATAGTCATTGGGAAGAATAACGCTCAAAGGGAGCTTGAGAGGTTCTAGAAATATATCCATTGGTGGTGTTTGAGAACATCAGATCTTCAGAGGAGTTTTAGAGGCAGACAATTTACTTCAGAAACTCAGAAATTATGCGTGGCAACAATGACTAATGAGAACCTGACCATCAAAGGCTCTGAAATTAAATTTTAGAGACTCTGAAGTGTGCTTAAAAAGGCAATATGCATTAAGTATTAAAGACGCAATCTAAAATGGTCCAAAACATACCAAAAAAAGGTCACAATGGCTAGAATGATTTAGAAGATTATAAACAGTGGTTTGAATGAAGAAGTAGAAGACTCATGAGTAGATTAAATAAGAATACATCTTAAGAACTTCCAGAAGGTGTAGTCGCTCTAACAAGCCTAAATGTTCAGAGTGTTCAAAGAACCATTCTTTACTCTTCAGAGGAGAATGAAAGTACTGTAATGTGGTCTATTGTTTATCTTTATTAGAGCTTAAACTGTGTACACCTTAGGCTCGATTAGAGACGTTTATTTGTATAAATTTGTATATGAAAAGGGGAGTTACTGGTAAGCTCTAGAAATAAGTTTTTATCAGTTTGTTGGTGATCTCATAGGAAAACCAATATTATAAGAGTTGATGGTGAGCTTGGAAAAAATATATTGTGTAAAGTTCTTAATTAGCTTGGGAATAGGGAGGTGTGATTCTATAGATTATAGTGGAACCCAAGGTTGAGAAAACTTTAGAGAGTGGAGTAGGTGCCAAGGGGCTCTGAACCATTTTAAATCCTTGTATCCTTATTGTTTGTGTGCTTGTATACTTCCACTGTATTCTATTTTCTACATTTGTATATCCCATCTGCTTTTCCCATATCACTTGAATTCCAGCTTACCATACACCCTGTGTATCATAGCAGGGTTGGACCCAACAAGTGGTATCACAATAAGGCACTGAAATTGAGATTTATTGTTTTATTTCTACTTTATTGTGATCCCGTATGACAAACAATTTTAGTGGAATTACGAAGGGTTAATCAACCATTAAGCCTCCACATTTTGATGAGGAGCATTATAGCTATTAGAAAATGAAGATGAAGAACTTTTTGATTATCAATAGTTATAAGTTGTGGAAGATAGTATAAAAAGGAATGGTGCTCTCCACTTCAGAAGGGAGTCAATAGATTACTTAGGACATTAAAGAGTTTAGTTAAATGCCAAAGCTAAAAATGCTCTATATTATGCTCTTTCTCTTTCTGAATTAAAGAAGATATCCTCATATGAAACTACTAAAGAAATCTAGAACCATTTGCAAGTAGTTTATGAGGGGACAAGCCAAGTAAAAAAAGCTAGGATTAATTTGTTTGTCCAAGAGGATGAGAATTTTTGCATGTTTAGTGGTAAGTCTATTTTTGATATATTTTCTAGATTTTTGAGACTCACTAATAGCCTAAAAAGTTTAGGCATGAGATTTTTTATTCCCAGTAGGTTAAAAAGATATTAAAGTCTCTTCCAAAAGATTGGATTCCAAAAGTCACAGTAATTGAAGAGGCCAAAGACTTGAACAAAATCTCAGTTGTAGAACTAATGGGATCCTTGATAACCAATAAAGTGTTGGAGAATGAAAAAGAAGGGAAAAAGATAAAGACAGTTTATGGCCATGGACGTGCAAATTCCTCGTGTAGTGAGGGGGGAGGAGGAAGATATAGAAATTATAAAAACCCTCTTTAGGAAGATTAGGAGTCTACTAAAGAAAAAGAAAAAATATATAAATTCAGGAGAACACTATACATTTGAGAAAGAAGAAGATGATGTAAAAGAAAATGTAGTAGAAGAAGAAATCCATTATTGTTTAATTGTCTTCCAATTAGAGTCATAATAAGAGTAGAAGTAGCTCCTCAACCATGGACAAAATAGAAACATCAATCTGTTTGAAGAAGCTGGGTAAGTGAAGGTATTATATTTCATTTCCTATCCTTTGCATTACATGTCATTTCATTTTTTAGTCTTCATCGCTTTATCTCTCATAAAGAGAACCATCTGGCATATAGGTATGCAAGAACCATCTAGTGACACTTTCAGATCTCTGAATTTGGGATGCAGAACTCTGAAAGTCAGGTGAACTTTGTCAATGACTGTTGCAACATTAATTTTCAAATCTCTGAAAGTCCATCTTCCTTCCTCAGAAGTCTACCTGGAGAGGGAAGCTTAATCCATATTGGTTTTCAAAACTTTGAACATTGGGGCTGCATCCTCTGAAGCTCCATCTGAAAATTGATAATCCCAACTACCATTAACAACTAGTTTTTTAGACTGCTAAAAAACGTTCTTTCTGAAAATGCTTCATATCTAGTGAGCTTTTTAGAGTTCTTAAGATTGAGAAGCATCTTCTAAATCTTCCTCTAAAAATCTACCATTACTTATCGGCTAGTTTTTAAAATCCTTTGAAACTTCCTCTGAAGGCTGAATTATTCTTGAAAATGTTTCAGTGTGTATTGGAGACCTTTGAAATGGAATCTCTTCCCTCTGAAAGAGTTTATGCCTTAAACTGAACTTAGACAGTCCTAGAGACTTCTAAGTATCCTCTAAACCATCCTCTGAGATTGCAAAACTTCATTTTCTTTTGCATTTAGATATTTTCTTCCTTTGAAACTCGATTTGTGATTTGTGTGAATTAATTATTCGAGTTTTTACATTCCATATAACTTTAAAATTCATTTTCCTTGTGTGTTTTCTTGGTTTTATAATTTTAACTCTTCAATACTTTGAAATTAACTATTAGTACTTAACTTTCTAATTTATGTGTTTGCTTATCATGAAAACTTAGCTATTATTTCACATTCATCATCAAAATCAAGCTAAGTAAAGGGGTTATATTCAATAAAGCCATCTCAACCATCTACCTAAATTCTAATGGCCATGGTTCAAGTTGTGATGAAAAATTGCTACAATGCATTGTAATGAAACAGGTTCTAACAGAAGTTATAACAAAGTGTATAGTAGTACTATATTCCCTCCAACACTTATCCAACCAACCCTAATTTTTGGTTAATTGGGTGTAAAAGGAGGTATGCTTAGATGTGTAGTATAACGGAAAATATATTGCAGAAAAAGTATAGTAAAATGCTAAGTAAAGCATCAGAGGATTTCTATTTTAAAGAATGATTAAAAACTATAAAATATTAGGGTTAGATGATTGAAAAGATAGAAATAATAATTAAAAATATGGATAATAATTTTTAAAAGAAATATAGAATGCAATGAATACTTAGTGGTTGAATTAAACAAGGGGAAGTTCATAATACAAACCACTATAGTATAAGAAAATACAATTTTATTGGTAATTTTATAAATTTTAAAATAAGTAATTCGTATAATAATTATTTTTTAATTTTATAAAAATATTAATAATATAATGGATGTGTAGGTAAAATATGGAGTTGAAATGAATAGTAATAAAAAATACTCTGAAAGTCAAAATTGTATTATTATACTTAAAGATGACTTATATTGATAATCTAAGTATCGAGAAAAACGACTCTGGATATATCATATATAATCCCACCAAGGCAAACTGTGTAGGCCTTGTTTTTCAAACCCTCAGTGACCAAGCAAGAGGGATGATGGAACTCGTCTTTGCAGGAGTGGTTAAAGGATACCACTATTCCGACAAAGCAGCATTGCAATAGGTCTTCGTTGTAGTTTTAGGAATAGGAGACATGAAGCACTAGAAAAAGAAAATGCTGGGTTAGGCCAACATTCTCATGTGTTAGATCTCACCAAACACCTAGAGGACCAAACCACAAAACACATTCTGGTCCAAAATCTAGTATAAGAAAAGGTTAAAGAAGTCACCACTGAAATTTTGTTGACCTTAGAATAAATAGTGATTCAATCCTTTCCACCATAGAAAAATTGTACTTACAATGTGGGGGGGAATCCCGAAGGTCAAGATCACAGGAGACTTGTTTAATTCTTTAAGCTGGGAAGAATTGCTCAAAATGGGGTATATTGATTATATCTATATAGAAAAAAGTAATCAAGTCTAAATAGCCAAAATTCTAGAAACAATATAATATTTACTATTATTGCTTGGCTATGGATATCGGATGGTTACTTGTCTAGGTGTAGCCTCCCCATTTTGGAAAGCATAAAAAATAGACCCTAAATGTTCACATTTTTAGATATGGGTCTTGACTCCAGGAGAGGAAATTAGACAAACGTTTGACTCATCAGAACCTTGGAAAGAGAAAGATTGGGAAAGATTCCAAAAACAATCACTGTCCTCTACATGCACTAGAATCATCACCACAATCCTTTATGCAGAACATGCACAACAAAATCCCAAAGTAATTTCTCTCCCCGGCTATGACTTCTCATTAGAGAACATTTTAGCCGTGATACCCAAGAAATATCTGACCAATGCTCAACAGCTTGAAAAAGCTTATCACTCTACAATCAATAAGTTTATTTAAAAGATCAAAACACCATCAAACTACCCTCTCTGCACTTAAGATCAAAGTCACCAACTCTAGGCACCATAGTAATATGGAGGCGTTTATAGTGACTTTGATATTAAGTGTAGAATTATGGTGTGATTTAATCACTTCCGGATTCACTTGACATAATTGAAAAGGAGGTAGATCTGCCTTCTCTTTGACAAATTCAGCTAACATGCTAGGTTGTGCTGAAGAAGATATCAGTCGAGTGATTTTCGATGCTATTAGTCAAAGTCAGTATCTACCTCCTTTTCAATTATGTTAAGTAAATCCAGTAGTAATTAAATCCCACCATTATTCTGCACTTAATATCAAAGTCACTATAAACACTTCCATATTGCTGTGGTGCTTGGAGTTGGTGACTTTAATCTTTAGTGCAGAGAGGTTAGTTTGATGATGTTTTGATCTTTTGAATAAACTTATCGATTTCAGAGTGATAAGCTTCTTCAAGTTGTTGAGCATTAGTCAGATATTTCTTGGGTATCACAGCTAAAATGTTCTTTGATGAGGAGTCATAGTCAGTGAGAGAAATTACTTTGGGATTTTTTTGTGCATGTTCTACATGAAGGATTGTGGTGATGATTCTGGTGCATGCAGAGGATAATGATTGTTTTTGGAATCGTTCCTAATTTTTCTCTTTCCAAGGTTCTGACGAGTCAAACGTTTGTCTGATTTCCTCTCCTGGAGTCAAGACCCATATCTAAAAACTTGAACATTCAGGGTCTATTTTTTATGCTTTCCAAAATGGGGAGGCTACACCTAGACAAATAATCATCCGATATTCATAACCAAGCAATAATAGTAGATATCAAATTATTTCTAGAATTTTGGCTATGTGGACTTGATTACTTTTGTCTATACAGATATAATCAATATACCCCATTTTGAGCAATTCTTCCCAGCTGGAAGAATTAAATAAGTCTCCTGTGATCCTGACCTTCGGGATTCCCCCCACATTGTAAGTACAACTTTTTTATGGTGGAAAGAATTTGATCACTACTTATTCTAAGGTCAACAGAGTTTCAGTGGTGACTTCTTTGGCCTTTTCTTGTACTAGATCTGGGACTAGAATGTATTTTGTGGTTTGAGCCTCTAGTTATTTGGTGAGATCTAACACTTGAGAATACTAGCCTTGGGTTAGGGATTTTAACCCAACATTTTCTCTTTCTAGTACTTTGATCATGTCTCCCATTCCTAAAGTTGCAATGAAGGTCTGTTGCGTTGTTGCTTTGTCGGTATAGTGATATCCTTTGACCACTCCTGCAAAGAAGAGTTCCACCATCTCTCTTGCTTGGTTACTGAGGGTTTGAGAAATGAGGCCTACACAGTTTGCCTTGGTGGGATTATATATAATATATCTAGAGTCATTTTTTTTGATACTTGGATTACCAATATAAGTCATCTTTAAGTGTGTAATACAATATCGACTTTCAGAGTACTCTTTGAATGTCTTTCATTCTATACTTCTCTATTTTTTGATATACTTTTTGACTGTGAACTCTGTATATCGATGGATTCTGAGCTTTCTATGATTTCTCCTCTAGGTTGCTCAGCTCTACCATATTTTTTAAGAATAGGTTTTTGTTCTAAAACCTTTTCTTTCCTTCTCAAGAGTTTTTCTAGGTACTAACTTGCATGATGACCTAACTTTTTACAAATCCAGCATTTAAGCTCAGGTTTCTTCCTCAAAGACGATCCTATTTCTGCTTGCTTGATTTCTTCTATCTTTAGCTTTTTTCTGAGGACAATGTTTTGCTTTGTGTCCTATTCTCTTACATTTGCTGCACAAGATAGTATCTATTCTCCAGTCATTTGCAAAATCCTGCAATTTCTCAAGTGAGAGAATCAACACTAATATTTCAATAACTGCAAATTAGCTCGATATCAAAATTATAGTATGCAAGTCTTTGTTGCCATCTAACCAATTTTGTCTGTCCAATATCTTTAAGCTTTAGATTTCTAAAATGTTTAACATATGATGAATTAGCTCAGACCAAAAATGATTTTTTGGATACAATAAATAGCTTATTGGCCTTAATGGATTGTATTATGGAGAATACTTTATTTTCATGGATTGACCAATTGATTTCAGAACCTTGAAAGATTCCTCCCCAATATCTACTGATTTCTTCAATGTTGGTGGATGTTTTTCTTGCTTTCAGTACACATCCCTGATATAATTCAGAGGCATCAACTTCTAAGATCAGATAATCTCTTTTTTGTGGTAGTTTAAGTTTTGGGAGATTTTTTGTCTGTGTCTTGATTTTCTTAACCAACCGAGTGTCTCCACAACTCCATTCCCAAGGAATTTTTTCTGAAGTTTTCCTCTGAAGGGCTCTGGTTAATGTTGCAAGACCATTGATAAAGGGTTTGGTATAATTAAGGATTCCTTGAAACCTTTGTAGCTATTTTCGATCCTCACTTCTGTTTGAAAAGTCTCTTATGGATTCTGTAATATTGAAGTTTTTCATGATTTTTCTCAATTTTTAATCCTAAAAAACTGATTTTTGATTGCATTCATAAATGTTTCCTTTTTAATAGGATCATTCTTTCTCTAAGGAATACTTTGATGCTTTTTCTAAATGGCCAATATGTTCTTCCTGTATTTTTGAGAATACAAGAACATCATCAATGTAGACCATGATGAATTCTTTCATCCCGACAAATGTTAAATTCATCCATCGTTGGAATATTCCAGGTGCATTTTTCAATCCAAATGGCATAACTAGCTATTCATATAAACCTTGAGGATATGAAAAAGCAGTTAGGTGAATACTATCCTCATGCATCCTGATTTACCAATAGCCCAACTTTAAGTCAACTTTTGAATATACTATGGGCTGGTTTTTTCTAATCCAATTTCTAAGCTCTTCTTGATTAGAGGAGTTATATTCATCTGATTCCATTGCCTAAGATTTAACACCATGAAGGCTGCACTTTGGTTTTTATTGGTGCTTGGTTGGATTACACCCAGTTTTTGGAGCTCTGGGATTTGCTTATCAAATTCCTCTATTTTGAAGTATATTTTATTCCTCGACTTTTGATGATAGTTTCTAAATTTTTTAAATTTAAAAAAGCTTCATTTCTGCATTTTTCAGATAATGCTTGAGGATTTTCTATAAAATTATCTCGAAGTCTTTCTTTGATTTCTTCAATGGCTTCATTAACACAAAGTGCCTTTTTCAAGGTTATTAGTTCATGTTCTTCGTCCTACTCCATCATAGAAATAATGGTTCCGCATTTGAACATTCTATTTCTATCTTAGAGATAGAGGCTGAGGTTTCAATAGGAATTCTGAATCCTCCTATTAAAATGTGATCTATCTCTTGGATGAATGGTCTATTTTCTGGTTGATATTTTAGAAATGCATTTCCCAAGATAAGATCTTCAGACAAGTCTTTAATGCATAGAAGGATGTTAATCCAGAAAACTTTATCTAATATTCTTATCTCCACTCCTTCTGCCATCTTGGTTACCCTTATTGATGATTTGTTGACAATGGTAAGAGGTAACTCTGGTATTGTTTTTCACATTTCTGGAGATAGAATATTATAATTTGCACAATAAAAACTAGCACCTGTAACTACTGAAGCTATTCTATTTTTGTTATAGATGATGACCTTAATTTTTATAGCAATAGGTAAATCTACTAGTACCTGTAGACTCTTTACCTTTGGCTGAGATTTGAATGATATCATCATCCCTTGAGGTTCATCTTCATATATTGGAACATTAATTTTTTATCATCCCACTAT
Organism: Pouteria campechiana; assembly: GCA_036873735.1. NCBI lineage: Eukaryota > Viridiplantae > Streptophyta > Magnoliopsida > Ericales > Sapotaceae > Pouteria > Pouteria campechiana. The sequence goes on from JAYJMB010002641.1 coordinate 84,536, forward strand.
TCTTCCTGACTCTATAGGAGCATTATCAATGGATAGTCTGTTTGGTTCTCCTTGTTTCATTTTCTTTGAATCTTTGACCTCTTTCAAAGACATGGGAATGCTGGTGTCATTGATAATCAATTTATTTCTTTCTTGTTTGATTTGAGATGATTCCAACATTTTTTGGTTCCCTTCCTGATCTTTAAATACCCAATTCCTAGGCCAAGTGATCCTTTTGGGATTCACAATTGTTGGAGTCATACCTTTGACTAGGTTTCTAGACTTGAATAATTCTATATACATTTGTTCATTTTTTACTTTTGGTTTGTGTGTATTGCAAATCGAATAAATGGTTTGCTCCAAACTCGTATTATTCTCCTATTTCCTGGGTAATCATGTTTGCCCCATTTATTTGTATAGATTCTCAGACTCAATGTTTTTGCTATATGAGCATCCTTGAGATCTACACTTAATCTAGGCTAAACCTTGAACCATACTAGTCCTTTGCATAGGTTTGCCTTTGCTCTTTCCAATATTGATTTCTCAAACTACCCTGTTGTGCTCGCATTGACTACTGCAGCTAATATTGAGAGATCAAGTTTCTCTCTTACCAAAGGAGAGATTCCTAACTGGACTAGGCCATATTGGACAAAATTTTTCTTTCTTTTTATGGCTTTTTGAATTTGATCCATCTTGACTAATGAAATAAAAAATAACCCGTTATCTGTGGCTTGTAATTCTGCGACTGTTTGTTTGGGTTTCAAAGATGTGCACCACTTCTTGGTAAGGAATACTTTGATTTTATTTTGAAGATTTTCTCGTCATCTGAGTCAATCTCCTCATCCCATATTGGTTCAAATTTTAATTTTTCATGGGTGTACAACAAGGCTTTCACAACAGGTTGCCTTGTTTTTCTTTCTAGCATATCGTTGGGTTATGACCTAGTTTCCCGTATAATCAGTAACATTTACACTGAGATAATGGCTTACCTTTGGGACATTTAGGATCTTATCCGTATTTGTCTTTGAAAGCTTGTCTCCTTTCTTCCAAGCTCCCAGGTGGTCAAACAAATCTGCCTCCTGGCTTTGCTCTTCCCTTTCTTTGATTAATTATAGCTCAATGATATTTTTTCCATCTTTTGCCCTTGTCAAGATCCTCCTTGGCATGAGGTTTGTTCTTTAATGGGCTTTTGTTTGATTAGTTCGCAGCCATACTTTCCTGATACTAATTCAAACTTGTTGCAACATTCTTTTGACATAATCGGTATCTTGCCTACATCCTTGGAAAGCTTTCTTTCCATGCAGTATAATTTAATACAATGTCTTATTGCTTTAGCTCTAGAACCTAACCTATTTGCTATGCTTGGATTTGATAGCATATGTTGCTCCAAGGCTCTTTAGGCAACAACTCCCCATTTTCCTGGAAGTTTGTTCCAAAACATGCTCAATGCGTATTTCTGATCTTCAAAGCTCAAATGGTAATACCTTTGTTTGAATTCATAGAAATATTCCTTATTGGCATATATCACAGATCTGTAATTTTACTAAGGTTGCTCTTGCTTTTTGCTTTTGATATCCATCTGCATTTGTAATGGTTGTTCTAGAAAATTCTCTTTTTAAGATATCTACGAAGATAGGAATTACTTCTTCTGGATTTTATGCATTTTCTTTAATCATTTGATTAATGGGAGATCTTCTACTCAACTTGTCCCAAAATTATTGAGCTATTCCTTGCAAACTGACTACTAGGTACATTTGTGTTTTTTCTATGATCCGGTCTCTTCCTCCAAGGAAGGTTATCCTTGCTTGGTTTGCCCAAGCCTCAATGGCCATCTCCGTATCTCTCTGGCAGTTTATATTCAAATATGCTCATTGTAGAGATACTAGTTTTATTTTTTCATCTCTTGGAATAAACCTATAAGGTGTTTTCCAAGGATATCCTAGCTTATGAGATTCAACCAATTGATAAGCTAGAATTTTCAAGCTTTGAAAATTGTTTTGCCATTTTTCTGATGGTTCTATTTTCATCTCAATGGCTAATCTTTTGTAAGCTTGTTCTATGCTCGATCTAGAGCCTCCTCCAAAAAACCATAATTTTCATAAGGTTTTTTTAGGACTATACCCTTCTTCTAGCTTTTTGCCTAAGGGTTTCTTCTACTTCGTTTAGCCTCTTGTTGAGTTCTTGCTGAACCTAAAGTACATCATACCTAGTCCACTTTTCTCTTTCTAGAGTTTGCTGAATATCTTTCTCAGCATTTCTAACTCTTGAGAAAAGTTCTATGGGATTTGGATAGTCTTCTTCTTGATACTCGTATCTTGCGGTTCTGAAGACCTCTCATTCTTTCTTTCTTAGTTGGGAAGACACTGACCTTTCTGTCAATTCGGTGAGAATAAATCTTTCTAACCAGTTTCTAATACTACTAACATTAGACGATCCTTGACTTTGATCCTTCTCATTACCTTTTCCTGGTTCAGCCATCTTGTTGACCTAAGGTTTTATCAAGTTTTTCCTAATCTTTTCAAGACTTAAACTTGATGTTGTTTTCTTCAAAGCCTTTAGAAACTAAGCTCTGATACTAACTCTAGGCACCATAGCGATATGGAAGTGCACATAGTGACTTTGATATTATGTGCGGAATTATCGTGGGATTTAATTACTATCGGATTCACTTGACATAATTGAAAAGGAGGTAGATACTACCTTGAACAACTTTTTACCTTGCCTTCTAAATTCTGCTAATTGAATCTGAGTTTCCAATTCTCTTTGCTCAACAAGCGCTTTTTTTTTATTTCGTCCTCTATTGTAATTCTAAGATATATCTTACTCAAGGCTTCTCTTATCCTTACAATAGCATCAATAATCACTCGACTGATATCTTGTTCAGCATAACCCAGCACGTTAGCTGAATTAGTCAAATATCCTTTTTTAGTCTCTTTTATTCTGATCTTAATTTCTTCAAAATGCTACCAAGCATTTTTAAGATCTAAAAAAGACTTTTATGGAGGGATCTCCTAATCATCCTAACAGAGCTAAGATATGATCTTCTACATTTTTAATCATTTGCTTAATCCACCTTCTGGTTTCTTGGAATAAAGTAATGATTCTGATTGCTTCTGTATTATTTCTTAAAAATTTTTCTGATGTGCTTTTTATGTTATAACCAATTATTTCTAGTTCTTTTATGAAATCTTTTAAATTATCTCAAAGAACAACAATTTCTGGGTGCATAATTCTCAACAAAAAATTTTTAAAGAAATAAATATGATTATACCTTGTCCACCACGCTTGGCTAACAATTTTGGTATAGGAGCTTCGTTCACAACACAAAATAATGTCTTAGAACTTCAGACATTTTCCAAAAAAGGTGTTGATGGAATTTAATAGAGTTTAATGAAAGCACATTAAACTCTATAATGAGCGTAATAAGTTTTTGTTAAACCTTTTTTAAAGCTCATTAAAGCATGTTATAGTTTGAAACGAATAGTAACAAATTTTATAGGATTTTAACTAAGTTTAATAACAATTTTGTTAAAGTCTATTAAATAAACTCATTAAACTCTATGAGAATTTGTAATGCCTGAGGCATTAAATGTTGATATAACGACTGTGAGGGCTATTTTAGCCATTAGGCCTAAGAAATGATTTTATGTAAAGTCAATTATATGACTTGAATGATTAATGTGACATGAGTATTATGTGCAATGTAATATATAAGAGCTATTAAAATGAAGTTTTGAGATGATTTTGGAGTTTTGAATTATTAAGTTAAAGGTTATGTGAAAAAAACTCAATAGGTAAATTTGAGAAAAAGCATGTATTTGAGTTATACAAAGGACCTAAACTAGTCATCATACGTATTGTAATGCATGTGAAATATTGGATTAAGCATTGGATGCTATTTGGAATGAAAGCGGCCTATGAAGTTAAGTATAATAGAAAAAGGTTGGCAAAAACAATTGAATATAGTATGAACATATTTTATTTCATGTTTCATGTATGTGTTCATCAATTCTTGGCAATTGACCACGAATGAGGTGGGAAATAGTATGAACATATTTTGTTTCATGTATGTGATGTGTGGAAAGTAATTGTTATGATGTTTGAATTGTTTTATGTGAAATGGGATCATTGATGGTTGTAATGAGGATAAAAAAAGAAGAGGAAATAAAAAATGGAACAACATCACAAGATTTATCATCTTTTGAATGAATGACAAAAATTCTCATTTTTATTGATTATCCTTAATTGATTACACTTGCTATGTACATCAGAAGAATTATATATTCACGTCCCAGACCACAAGTGGTCCTAGTTACATCTCCACAATGAGAGAAAACCCTTGATTAAAAAGAAAAGTACAATGCATCTTAGAGATCCAAAAATAAAACACACACACTTTCTCTCAAAATAGATGAGTGCTATCTTTAGGATCACCGATCACATTGCAATGACTTGATATTTAGGAGATAGCCTTAAGTCAATGGGCGGATGGGATGACACACTGGGTTAACTAGAAAATGAGTGTTTTGATCTGATTGGTTTGTCCCAAGTGAAATTAAGACCGAGTGATTTTTATTATTTAGACTATAAGAAATCATAGAGATAGTGGATATTTTGTGACCCAATTGGCATATCTCGAAAGGATCAAGACCGGGTGATCTCTATTATGTTTAAACCTGAAAGAGATCAGAAGAAAACAGGTGACCTAGGTTTGGTTAAGCCTTCTCTCATTGCCCATGAAAAGCTTAGAAAAAGTGGGTCAGGTTAACTGGGTTTGGCTCGGCTCTCTCAATTACCCATGAGAAGCTTAAGAAGAGTGGGCCAGGTTGACTGGGTTTAGCTGTTTTAATGAATGATATATGCTAAGGTTTGACTTAGTGATTCGGTGAGTTACGATTCAGTGACTCGGTGCTAGACTTAGGCTTTTGAATGAGTTGGTGAGTGGTGTTTGCTAAGGTTTGACTCAGTGAGTCATGACTCAATGACTTGGTGAGTCACGACTCAGTGACTCCATCCTAAACTTAGGCTTTCGAATGAGCTGGTGAGTGGTGTTTGCTAAGGTTTGACTCAGTGAGTCATGACTCAATGACTCGGTCCTAGACTTAGGCCTTTGAATAAGTTGGTGAGTGGTGTTTTCTAATATCCTGTGAAAAACTGCAAGCGAACGATTTCTGCTGTTTATACTGTGAGAGATCGAAGTTCCAGACTACAGGAATTAAGCCTAATTACACTTTGAGTTAATTAAGCCTAATCATGATTAACACTAATGATAGTAATTAGTGTTAATGATAGTTCTTAGTCAATTTAAGATAATGTCATTAATTTTCTTATTTATGGGGCAGTTACGTGGTTTAATTAGGGTTCAAATAGGTTTTAATATATTTAGAATGTCTAAATCAGTATTATCCTATTGTCCATTGGCTACATGGGGCTCACCATTACCACAACATGGGTGGGACCCATGTATGTACCATGGTGGGGCCATGGCAAAGTGTCTTTAGGCACTAGAGAGATTACCAGTGGCCAAAGGCCACAGTTGTCAAGTGAGGCACTTGCCTCTTGAAGATTCCTCAAACTCCTCCTCCAAGTTCTAAGAGAGTTCTTCTTCCAAAAATCCTCTCCCCCTTAATGAGAGGAAGTAGTATTTATAGGCTTGGAGCCTACCTTTACCTCCAAGGGCAATCTAGGAATGCTCACCTCCTCCTAAGGGGTAATTTGGGAAACTAAAGCCCACCTTCACCTCCAAGGGCAATTTAGGGATGCCCACCTCCTTCTAGGGGGCAATTTAAGGATGCTCACCTCCTCCCAAGAGGTAATTTGAGAAACTAGAGCCCACCTTTACCTCTAAGAGCAATTTAGGGATGCCACCTCCTCCCAAGGGGCAATCTAGGGATGCTCACCTCCTCTTAAGGGGTAATTTGGGAAACTAGAGCCCACCTTCACCTCCAAGGGCAATTTAGGGATGCCCACCTCTTCCCAAGGGGCAATTTAGGGATGCTCACCTCCTCCCAAGGGGTAATTTGGAAAACTAGAGTCCACCTTCACCTCCAAGGACAATTTAGGATTGCCCACCTCCTCCCAAGGGGCAATTTGGGAAACGAGAGCCTACCTTCCTTTAATTGTATGATCAATGTAATTTTAAATCATGGATCAAAAATACACTCACCACCCCAAATATATGAATTTTCCTGTAACTTAATTCATTCAAATGTATTTTTTATGTTAACACCCCGGGATTGATTCAACCAATGAGTATGCCCGATGCACCCATCTATCATACTCCATTCTGCATCCACGTGGAGATGCTGGCTAGCCATGTCGCTTGCGGCAAATTTTCCAATTGTGCAGGTGCTTGGTTGTGCTGTTTTTGGCCACATCCTCCAAACAACGTTGGTGATATATGGTGCAAGTGCGGACAATGGCTGACTTGCCCGATCTATTGAGAGGTCTCCGCATTTCTGCTGGACCATGTGGCTCAGTTTGAGACATTGCATGGGTTCGGACTTCACTACTGTCGCCTCCGAACTCGTTTTGATGGCATGGATGGCGTGGGTTTTATCTACGCAACCCATTCATTATCCTCTTCAGCATTCTGATTGTGCGAGCTAAGGCAAAGGCCTTCACCGCCTGTGGCTCGACCTCTGGAGATATTGTTACCTAGTTGCGTGATTTGCCGATCTCATCCAGAATCACTGTTGCTTGCGCGGTCGATCATGGCCTACTGGTCTACAGGTGTTGCTGTCTACATCTCTTGTGCGCAACGTTGCAGGATTGGACATTTAACCGCACATCGTGGAAGGAGGGTCCCTTCTATCCTGATAGCACAAGTTCCTGAAGAGAACCGAATCACCTTTGTTTTGATGGTGGGTTTGGATTTTTGATTCCATGAAAGCAGAGTAGAACCAGCGGTGTGGAGAAATTTCTATGGTTCCGTGTGGGACGCCGATCCCCGTCGGAAGTGAGAGTTGGTAGCTACAAATGTGCTGATGATCTTGGTGGGACCCACTTGAATAAGGCGGCAAGTCACATTCGACAGATGAGAACACTTGCTCTGGTTTTTGCCACCCATTTGGACAGGTGAAGGCTCCAGGTCATGCAGTTGTAGAGCTAATGGATGGGTCATGCAAATAGGCGGCCATCAAATCACACGAACAGAGCAGCCTAACTGAAGGGGATGTGGAGTCAAGTTGTCTCCCAATTGACACGCCATCTATTCATTAAATTAGGGGAAACAGTGTTTTTTCGATTACAGTAATAGAAATGTTGAAACAGGGAGTCATCTTCCACGGAGACGACAACAATGTCTCCACACCACGTCATCCTCATCTGCATGGTCCGGCTGTGCTGCAGCTCTTGGAAGACGGCTTAGACCCAAGCCACCTTCGGCACATGGCCATGATTGCGTCTATCGACCATGGGAAGATGATGTTGATGGACTAGCTCTTTCGCCAATGTGGGGCCGACATCGGAGAATTCCAAAACCTATAGTCCATGTACATGTGATAACACTTTGAAGGGGGGACAAGAGCCATGAATTTGTTGCTGTGTCGGGGTCAGGGAGATTAGACACAAAACTGACCTTGCCAGCCACGCAGCCTACTCGCAGTAGTGTCATTCTGCAGACTCGGTTCTTAAAAGGTGTGCGTGATTTAGGAATATATAAATGGAATTTAAATTTTCCATTGTTGATGGCATTTCTTGCTGTCGTGTTAAAATTCCTAACCGAATATGGATTGCATAAAGATAAGGCAAATTCAACAAAACGAACTCCTTATATGACCATCCGTCAAGCAAAATTTTATTTGCCTTCGGTGCGACTCTTGATGTAATAAACCTCAATGGAATTTGGTTTCCAAGTGAAGTATTCGGCTTCAAATATGCCTACTTGCTAGTTCTCATTCACTTGATTTTCTACATCCAAACAATGGTTTATATAAGTATAAATTCTGAATTTGAAGAGTTCCTTTGTAATGAATGAGTTATTGTTTGAGTTGGCAGTGAGATTTAATTACTTGAATGGGCATTTTGGGATGATTATGCATGAGGGTAATGAAAAATGAAATGATTAAAAATTTAATGATGAAAGATTAGAGAGAAAGTGGAATGAATTATGAAATTGAGTATGAGTCCATATGTTAGATATGATCTAGATTTATATTATGAAATTTTTTGTATATTTTTATGATGCATAAAATGAGGATTAAATATGTCTTTTAATGTTAGGACTTTATGAAATGCATTATGGCAAAATATATGAGAAAATAGGATGACAAAGTGGATACAAATCCACTTTATTTGGGAGCCAGCAAACTGGCGCTGGTGGCGTCGGTCGATTTTGGAGAAAGGGTAAAGGCAGCGAGGTGGTGCTGGCAGCACTGGTTGGTGATTTAAGTCGGTTTTCCAACTTTTTGATGCATTTTTGCTTCATTTCTTCTTTGGTTCTTCCCGTTTCTTGGCCCCTTTCTGCTTTAATCCCATTTAGCTTTGTTTCTTGTCTATTTAGCTAGAAAATCATCTTAACTAGCTAATAAACCATGTGATCTTTCATTTAAACTCAACTTTCGGTGATTATGGGCCGTGAAAATGGGAGAAAAATTACGTTTCCTTCAAATGGATGATGACAACTGGAGTTTTGGGCTTGGATTTATGTCTACGAGAGAGCCACGTGTGGATTATTTGGTACTTTATTTTTTCCCTCGTTATTTCTGATTTTCTTAAGTTAGAGTTTTGGGAATTTGAGGATTTAGGAGAAGAATGATGGATCTGACATAGTAATCATGGGAAAAATGATGTATTCATACTTAATGATGTGTTGGAACTTAATTAAGCAAGAGAAATCTTGATTTTGCTATGCTAAGGTTTCTACCTAATTGTGAATAACAAATTTTTGGAAAAAGGATGAGCTTACATAAACATGGGGGAAATGATTAATGGTATGGTTATGATGTTCTAGAACTTGTTTGGGGTCATTTGGACCTGTGAATTGAATTTTGAATCATGACCTAGTTTATGTCAAGTTGAGTTTTTTGGCATACGGACTATTTAAACCATGAATTGATTGAATGAAAGGCTTAATTGAGTCATTTTAATGATATTTAAGTATTAACCATGTTAATTACAAGATAAATATAATAGAAAATGGAGAATTCTTGTGATGCCCCATTGGGAAATGTTAGTTTAATTGATGTTTATCACATGTTTAATGATTATAGCCTTAAATTGGCTATGAAAGAAATGTTAATATGATGTATTAAGTACATAAGAATAAATTGTTAAGTAAATGAGATTTTACCTTGTACAAGATAATCTGAGAATAATAAAAAGGTAAAAAGCTGGAGGAATGGTTTGGAGTTAAGAGCCCAAGATAAGTAGGCTCCCTCTATTTTGGGATAATGAATATTCCATTGATTTGACTTTGAGCTTTTATGTTTTGGCTGGAGATAATAGATATTCAATCTTTGTTCAAAATTGATGTTATTTGATTTGTGTGTGATAATGGGTACCCCTTGTATTGAGCTAATTGATGTTGTAGTTCTAACTGAATGTATAATAAGCGAGATAAAGAATATGCCTTTGTATATGTTAAAGTTTAAGATTGATTCGAAATGAGATAGTTTAAGAATGATTGCAATTCCCTAGTTGGTGTAAATTGACGAACATATGTTATTATCATTAACAGGTTTATGTCCTAGATGTGTGATTGAACAATATGGTTATTCATTGAGGATTAAATGTCTAGTCAGAATCAGGAGATGAGTGTCATCCCATGATTATTGGATTGGAATAATGAGGAAATGGTCCTCAGAGTATGATAGGTGTATTATGTTTGTGTCATGCCTCACTTTTCGAGGCATGACCTATCATTTTGCACTATATTTTACCATGATTTGCCTACTTTTAGGGTGGGGTTCTTAATTCCCATTTTGGAACTTAAATAATTCCTACAGAAAAATAAATAGAGTATCCATTAAAATGTTAGTAGCTATCATATACAATTATTCATTAAATCAAATAAAACAATAATATACATTCTAAAATATATTCAACCACATTCCCACAACCCTAGATCTTACTGAATCATGATGACAACACACTTATCATTATAATTATACAAACTCATTCTTAAGAAAATGAATAATTTCTATGACATGCCTTTACACCAGCTTATACATCAATTAAAATTTATTAATTACAATTATACAGATCCAATTGAAGTTTTAATTATACTAAAATTTAAAAGGGATTACAACCCCACCATTCTGTCATATCACCATGATGTCTTTAAACGTTGCCCATCAATTCCAAGCCACAGTTGGAATTTGTTACTTGTCATGTTAACTAAAAAAATAAACAAGAAGGTGTGAGTCCGAACAGCTTAGTAAGTAGGCAAGTACTATAGAAAATAATAATTAATATCTCAATAACATATGATCAAATCCAAATCGTATCCAATTCATACTTCATATTCCATAAACAACATTTCCTATAATTTAACTCAATCATATCCATCACAATATCCAAAACATATATAACTTTTCATTTTATTTCATTCATCAATCTTTGATAGTATTATCACAAACATTTCTCATACAATAACTATCTCTAATCCAAATTAGATGATAATCTCTATCCTCATAAAGTCATACATATTCATGTTACAAACTGATCAATAATTAATTCAATTCAAGGCACATCCATGATTCCCAACAATTCAATTAATATCAATCTAAACAAGTTTGGGATATTCATTATTCTCAACCAAATCACACATACCCGGATACAACAAATGGGATATCACATATCCCTAATCCACTCATACATGCATTTAAAAAAAAAAGGCCTACTTACCTATATGAAAAGTCACCTTACTCTCCTCAAGCTCCATGGCTCAGCTTCCCAACCATGCTTATATGCTCCTGCACATGAATCATCTACTTTACATATAACAATGTCCTTTACTTACAAAAGCAATGTTAACTAATTCATATTCTTCACTTTTAAAGAATCTTCTTTCCAATTATATATACACATCATACAGCATAATCATCATCTAATTAATCATACCAACAAGCTAACTAGATCATTATCTTACTCAATTAACTGCCTATACATTCAATACACAAAATTTCCTTTCTGTAATACATCTAATTTATGTATAACAACAAGAATTGGAATTTCTTATACTTAATTTACCTCAAAAACACTACAACCAACCATTTAATCATTTCCCTATGATTTCATCCATAGTTAATACCATTTCCCCCCAAATTTCACTATTCACATTTCATGCAAAACCTTAGCTTAACAAAATGATGATTTCTCTTACTCAATTAAGTCCCAAAACCTTGCTAAGCATAAATAAATCATTTCCCCTATGATTTAACAATATAACTCCATCGTTTTCTCCAAATAGTTACTGTTCACGAAGGGTATAAAAACCTAACAAGGCATAAATCATAATTTCTCCACTCAATCAAGTTCCAAAACCCTCTAATTAACTCATTAAGCATTTCCCCCATGAATTTAAGCATACACTCCCATTATTTTCCCCAATTGCCACTATTCATGAAACCCTAGCATTGCCAAATCATAGATTTTCATGTCCAAATCACTATAATCAACCTCTTAAACCATTTTCTTTATGTTTAATATAACATAAACCATATAACTCCCCTCTAATTCCACTGTTACAAAAATTGCAACACCCTAACTTATAAAAATCAAATTTTTGGATGGGGGAGATGACTTACTAAGCAATCCAAGTGTGGATTCTTCCCATGGATGAGGATCCAGCCTCAAAACTTCAAGTGGCTTACTCCATTTGAAGAAAACTTGATTTCTCTTCTTTTTCCACCATTTTCACTGATTAAACTTAGGTTTATATGAAAGATCATGTGATTGATCACCTAAACAAGGTATTTTTAGTTTAATATGGCAAGAAACTGGGTTAAATAGGGTTACAGCACGAAAGAAGGATAGAAAATAGAATTGAGGAAAGAAAAACGGAACGGCCTAAAAAATGGGATTGCACCAAGTTTAAAAAGTCAGATAGCTAACATAACAGTAAAATGGGTGCCTCTGCTACCAAAATTTTGTGGCAGCAGGTTGGGCACCTAGATGCCCCAAATTTGGCAGCTAGACACTATCTTAGTGTTTTGGCCATATCTCTCTTTTTTTCTCTCTAATATGACATCATATGATTCTTAATTCTTTAGAAAGATAACTTAAAGGGATACAATGTTCACGTTGAAAACTTTTTCTAAATCAATCTATAAATATGTCAAAAATCAAGCACAAGTAACCCCATTATAATATTCAGCTTCCATTCATCATACGTTAATGCTTAACATATAAACTAACTCTAAAATTATGGGGAGTTGCATTTGCATCCCAAATTACTTTATAATATCAATTACTAATACACTTAATCGTTCCAAAATGATCATTTCATAAGATTATTCTTACCCTAAACTCAAGTAATAACTAATACTATTTTAATTGCAGAAATTTAAATTCGTATGTATAAAATATCACCCATAATCCCATTTCATATAAAACACTTCAATTACCTCAACAATTACTTCCCACATGTCACATTCATGAAATGGAATATGCTTATGCTATTTATCACTTTATTTGAAGTTAATTTTCAAAAATCACCCATTCAGTTGTTTTTAACCAAAATTTTCTGCTATACACAATTTCCATAAGTCATTTTCATTTCACTTTGTATGCAAGGCCTAAACTAATGTTTTACATGCATCACAATACATATGATAATCATATTAGGCCATTCATATAGATCATAAATATATTTTTGCTCAAATTTACCATTTCAGTTCTTTTTCTTCTTATAACCAGTATATAGTTCAAACTGATGAACTTTATGAATTCTAAGCATCAAACTCTACCCATATTCACATGAGTAACTTTCAATCACCTCAAACATCATATAAAGCTAATCATTCATCAAAAGTTTCAAGATTTGATGAAAATCACCCATTGAGTTCTTTTCACATAACCCTCAACTTAATAGTTCAAAACTCCAAAATCATCTTAAAACTTCAATTCAATAGCTCCTACATATTACATTGCACAAAATACTCATGCAATATTAGTCATTCCAGTCATATAATTGACTTTACTCAAAATTACTTCCTGAGCCTAATGGCTTAAAATACCACCTTACTATACTATCTCAAAATTAACGCCTCGGGTGTTACAATTTGTGATAATGACTGGATCTAATTATGTAAATTATGAATTATTATTTTTATTTTTTATTATTTTTACTTACTTACTAAGTTGCATGGACTTATGTCTTCTTTTTTAAATTTTTAGTTGACAGGTAAATCAATGAAGCCAAGGAAGATAGTAATTATGTTGACATGTTAAAATTGGGATTGGAATTCATTGTGTGTGTATAATTGTAATTAATAATTTTAATTATTGCATAATGATAAATGAAGTATTTGAATTATGCATATGAAATTGTAGTGGCATGTTAGATTATTATTGTGGATGAATTACATGTTAAATTAGCAGGTTTATTGCCATCATGATTTAACCCAAATCTTGGGTTATGGCATTGTAAATGTACATATTTTAGAAGTTAATTCATTATTTTATTTAGAATCGATGTATATTATGGTGTATAGCATGCCTGTACAGGTTTGGATAGCCTCATTTTTAGGGGAGGTTCTGTACATCGCGCCTAAAAAAGTGGGGCATGACAAAATTTTAACAGACTTTAATAGATTTTAACAAAAGCATTAAAAAATTATGATATTTGAAGAAAAGTCAATTTTACCCTTTGACGATCAAAGGAATCCTAGCCATAGATTTATGATTTGATAAATATCCAATGGTGGATATTGAGTTATAGTAAAAAATCATTACAACTCATTATATTAAAATCAATCTCATTAAATAAGGGGTGTCTAGTAGGACCACATAACCTATTATACCCAACCAAACACATAAATAGATTTCCCATACCCTCAATCTCCCATCAAGAGCATGTTTATTAGCTAAGAAGATCATATCAAAGGCACCAAATTACATATGGGGAAAAAATTCACACAATAATGAAAGTTATGCATGACAAGACCCAAAGGTCATGTCCTGATCAATTTTCTTACGTGGTTCATTTGCTTACTTTCTCCAAAATTACTTGAACTTGATCATTGAGTTTTAGCTTTAGCATGCCATGCCAGGTAATTAAAAGAACATTAATTAACCCTCATATGATGATATGTATTATGGTTGAGAACACAAGTAATCAATCAATCACATAGAAAATACATAACAATTAATATAGTTCAGCTTTGCAGCCTACTCTACTAGAGAAAAGAGTAATTCACTATTATAAAGAAATAATTATACCTTCTCTCCTAGAGACAACAATCTGTCTCTCTCACATAGATATTTTCTTTTTGTTTTTCCTCTCTTTCTCCATCTAACTCTAATCCTATAAAACATCAATATTTATAACCCTACATAAGATGCACTCCCATAGATGCATAACCTATGCATGGGCCCAATGAGCCTTCCAAAATACAATACAAAAACTAGGGGTGCAACTTGGGCCGGTTCGGTTAAGTTCTTAGTTGAACCTACTCTAATCCTATTTCTAAAAATCCTATCCTACCCTTTTATTATGTCAGTTTAATTCAAGGTCGAACCTATCCTATTTCTTTTAAGGTCAGATTAGTTTAGTTCTAGGTCAAATTTGATTCCAAAATCTCATCAATGGACCACCCAGCAAAACCATATTTCAACTTACTTTTAGCAAACTATGTCAATCTTGCATTGATTTAATTATTTTTTTAAAAATGGTTATATAAAAAAAGATAATAAACAACTTAAAACTTGTTAAAAAAACTCAAATTGGGAAAGATCTTATCCTAATAGTTACTTCAATATCCTATCCTATCCTACAAGTTACTCAAAACCTATAAAAAAAACCTATTAAAATTCCTTTTTAATCTTGAACCTACCCTAAAAATGAGTGTGGGTTAAGAAGATGGAATCGACACTACCCTTCGAGTCAAAAAGATGGAACAGAACCTGCAAAAAATTGGGTCAGTTCCAGTTTGGTTCGTGGGGACCCTACCTAAGTTGCATCCCTAACAAAAATCTAACAAATCTCTACTTAGGCTTGGATTTTGAAATATCCAACCATCCTGAAGAAGAACTAGTATCTATTGAACTCCTTCCCTACTAGCTTACTTATGTTTTAGTGTTGACAAATATGAATCTCAAGTTCCTCAAGTTGCTAATGGTTTATTTGTGAAAAGGCACATTGCCGTACATTGCCAAGGCAGATTAAACATTCATACAAGTTCCTTTGGAAAAAGTATATTTCATTTTCGTTAGAAAAATAAAGTCATACACCTTCAAGCAAAGAATCCTTCTTAAATCATTTTTTGGATGATTTGACTAATGGAGTAAGAAGAACGCTTTTTTAACTTTTACTTCATTCAATGATACTTCCATCGAATGAGCATTTGACAAATTATCTTCTATCAAATCATCTTTTGATAGATATGACAGTTCAATAGATTGTGTTAGGGACTCCAACTTTTCTATCGACAAAATTTCATCAAATGAGCTTTGATAGATATATCAATGGATTCTTCCGACAATACATCCACTTAATACCTTTCGACTAATGCATTGACGGATTGTGTGAGCAATTTTTTTTAAATGACATTGAAAGCACCATTAATGCTGAACAACCTTTTGCAATGATTTGAAAAGTCATAAATGTCACTCCAATGGCTACTTCATGAAGTTCAAGTATATAAGAAATAAATAAAGAGATATTTGAAGTTAATGAGATTTGAATCTTCTCATCTACCCTAAATCACAATCAATATTCCTTTGAATTTCTTTACTGCATTCAATTTTCTCAAGAGCATTTACTCAATTCAACTCAACATTCAAGAGAGCTTCTTGTGATGAATCTTCTACTACAACTTTGTAACATTTATTACTTCTTATTTATTCTTGTAATTCTTTAGATCGGCGTTGTTGGCCAAAATCAAAGAAGGCATAAATAGGATATTGAAATATGGACTCATATCTCATAGGACCTTTGCTTGTTTTTGTACTCCCTACTAGTCTATATAGGTTCCTACTTATCTAATCCTTCATTACAACTATGACTCCTTTACTCACCTTGAAAACTCCACCTCCAGTAGAAAACCTATAACCTTCAAAATTTAACATTCTCAATAAAATCA
The DNA here is from genome assembly GCA_036873735.1 of Pouteria campechiana. NCBI lineage: Eukaryota > Viridiplantae > Streptophyta > Magnoliopsida > Ericales > Sapotaceae > Pouteria > Pouteria campechiana. Next base: position 100,762 of record JAYJMB010002641.1, read on the forward strand.
AGTTCATCCTAAGATCTAGTACATGCTTCACATCAACTAAAGTTTGAACAACAACATCAAACATGCAAACTTATACTGTCCCAACATAGGTAATCTTATTTTCTGCTTTGTTTGCCATTGTCATAGTACCACCATTGCACTGCTCATATATATATCAAATTGCTTTTTGGCTACACATATATGAAAAGAACATCTAGAATCTAAAATTTAATCAGGATCATCCACCTACTTCCATCGTATGCATGACCTCATTCTCATATATGTTATTTTCAACAATTGCAATTTTATTAGATTATTCTTCTACCTTATGCTTTCCTTTCTCCGTCTCATTTTTCCTCTTGAATCTCATTCACTCCAAGATAGTTCCTCCTTATATGGACATATCTTCTACGTTCCCAAGATATGAAGTCTTCTCTTGATTTGGATTAATTTTGCCACTTTGAAATCCCCTCTTCTCAACTATCTTCCTCTCTTCCAACTATCTCTCATAGCTAAAGAACTCTAATTACTTGATAATCGATGCATTTTTGTCAGGTCTCATATATCAATAAAGAAAATCATAATCAAGCTTCAATGTATCCTTCCAAAATAGAAATTTCATCACAAATTTATCATAAGAGGTAGGTAATGATGCTAATAAGAGTATGCTTTATCTTCCTCCTCAATAATCAAGATGGATGTTTCAATAGTGTTCACTTTCAAAGCAGGTAACTTTGTTAATATTTTGTTAAACTCATTTTAGTGCCTTTGAAAGCCTTTGCTTTCTACTAACCAAAGACATGTAATCCTATCTCAAATATAACATATTTTTCAATGACTTTGAATGTACCTACTCTCTAATTTTTTCCACACCTCCTTTAGATCTGTCAACTTAATGACCTTTCAAAGTGTGTTATTTGTAAGATACAATTGGGTACTCATCATTTGTCTTGCCATGCATACTAATTTCTTTTGTTTCTTTGACTTTTTCTTGAGAGCTTGCACTGTCCCCTCAAGAGTTAAGAAATTCTTCACCCATTGTTGTAATGGGGTGAAATTATTTTAAACATTGAAAGGTTTAATGACAAATGTTATCTTCAAATTGGTTTGCATAGTCATCTAAGTCAAACCACTTTGTGTTATTGTCTTGTTTGAACTCTCAGTCATTCCTTTAGATTAAATTTATATTTTAAATACTATGATTAGCACAAAATAAACTTATTGTTGTTGTGTTATTGCCACCAACCAGAGCTATACAACTTTAGATCTACTAATTTTGAAACCAGCAAACCCAAGCAAAACTCCCATAGCCAAAAGCTTGCTATAGATCCTAATCATCTAAACCCTATTATGCACATTGACTATTGCCAAACTTTCCTTAATGCACAAACCAATAGATCTCTAAATATTCGCAGCACCATGCTTCAATCTATGTGTAAAAAATCAAGTTCCTAGCAAATTCGCAGTGCAAAATTCCTACTTGCAATCCGTTCTCAAGATCAACCATTGGATTCTACCACCTTGAAATCCCTTAAAGCCTATCTCTAATTCTACTTGTTAGGGTTGAGTATGCTAGCAATTAATCAATCACATAGAGAATATACATCAATTAACATGTTTAAACTTTGCAACCTACTCCACCAAAGAAAAGAGTAATTCACTGTCATAAAGAAATAATTACAATTTCTCTCTCAAAGTTGACAAACTATATCTCTCACATAAATATTTTATATGTTTTTTCTCTTTCTCTCTCTTTAATTCTAACCTTAGAGAATATTAGTATTTATAATCATATACAAGATGTGCTCCCATAGATGCATAATCTAGGTATAGGCCCATTAAGTCTTGTCTAATATAAGACATAAAAACCTAAAAATATTGTCACGCGCCACCTTCTGAGGCACGATCTTGATCATTTCACTATAACTTCCTCACTTTTAGGGTGGGGATACTCGGATCCTATTCTATTACACCTTGCCCTGAGGTCTATACACTTTACTATTTCCCCTACAAATTCTCAAAGTAAGGGAACTGTTTGCCAAAATTTCAGTACAGTCTGCCCTATATTATTAATATTTAAAACTTAATATACAATCATTCAAACTCATAATTTCTAAATATCAATGTTCATAATTCCAAATCATAAATAAAATTACAATTTCAACAATTATAAGCATTTTATCATAATTAACTCAACTAGCCCAACTACCCATAGCCTAGAACCTAAGTTTTCCCATGATGATAATAACATACTCTATTTCCATATCATACACAATTTCACTATCATATAGTTGCATCCACATATCATAAACCATTATTACTAAGACATGTCAATCCATTTTTTTAATACATCAATTCAAATCCTTTAAATACAATTATACAAATACATTCTGAAAATTTCTAATATACAATTATATAAAGGGATTCTGATCCCAACATTCAACTATACCATCCAAAGGTCTTCAGTTTTTCTCATAAATTCTTTGCCTAACCTGTCAGCTAAAAATTTAATTAAGTAGGTATGAGTGCAGGCAACTCAATAAGTAGGTACAAATAAAAGAAATCAATAATCAATTCACAATAATTTGTTTCAAACCAAAGCATGAATAATCTCTAACAAACCATTACATCCTTAATGTATAACCATGAGGCTCAATCATCCATCCAAGACATATTTAAGTACCAATATTATGAGGACTACAATCCTCATTGTTCCAAAAATGTTCCTATGTCAATGACAAGAACATAAGCTCATCAATTCATACCAAATAGAGAATCGTTATCATTCCCATCTAATCAAACAATCTTATACTGAATCAATCTTCAAATTAACTATACAACAAAGGGATATTCTCTATCCCTGATATTAGACATTCATACGAAATGAAAACATAAATTATTCCAATCTAAGGGATATCCATTATCCCTAACAAATCATGTAATATCAATTTTAAACAATTGTGGTATGTCTATTATCCCCATTCAAAACGTACAGGCCCGGATTCAAAGCAACAAGATATTCATTATCCTTAACCAATTATACATTTAAATAAAACAATGGGTGCCTACTTACCTCAAGCCTTTGGCTTCAAATCATATCTCTTCAGCTCTATGCCTTTTCATCATTCTTAGAACATCCTGTATATGACAAAAATCCTAATGATTTACAAATGCAACTCTTAATTCATTTCACACAAATGAATTATCATTTCTAGATACAATGAGTGCTCAACCTTAACTACAAGGTCATTTATAGTCATTAATTCCATATCAAAATTATTAACATTCTATCACATTCATTAGGATTTCAAAGTGCTTTTATTTCTAACAACAATTCCTCATCATATAACATGAATCATATTGAAACAACTTGAAAATTATTCAATTAAGCTGCAAATACAACTAATTTAGGCTCACATAGCCTAAACCCCAAAAGCCCCTTTAATCCCTAACTAAGGCATAATACATATTCGATTTTACTGGTCCAATTCATTCCGTACAAGTTCTAAAATATTCTAATCATGTAATTAATCATTTGCCCCATAATTAATTCAATAAAAATCAAAAAATTCCTAATTTTCACTATGCATGAAAACCCTAATTCAATGAAATTGAAAATTCTCATGTCAAATCACAATAACCTCTCTATTAACTCATTCCCTCATGAATTTATAACCATACGCCTCAATTTAACCCCAAGATCCACCATTTACACATTAGGTTCAAAACCCTAGAAATCAAAATAAGAAATTCGGTTGGTAAATCGAGCTTACTTCTACTTATAAGCGTAGCCATCCTCCCCAAATGAAGGATTAAGCTCCAAACTCCTCATTGTTCCTTCAATTTGGTGGAAATCTGATGTTTCTCCCATTTTTTTTTCATTTTACATGGTTTAAATGAATGAAAGTTAGGTTTAAACAAAAAAGCACTTGATCATTTAGCTAGGCAAGATGAATTCTTGGATAAAATGAATAGAAGTCATGTATAATAGGACTAGGGCAAAAAGGGGAGAAAGAACAAAATGAACCAAAGGAATGGAATGATGAAAAAATGACTAAAACGTTGGTTGCCTCGCATAAAATGCCGATCCACACCCCAACTTGCAATTCCACGTTGTGGCGAGGAAATCCCTATTTGCTATAGCCTCACCCAAATCCATCCAATGCCACAACACCGATTTTCAGGCCATAGCGTTGATTTTTCCTACCCATTTTTGTTGTATTTTCTCTAATTTTTGCATATCCCTCTTTATTTTTCATTATTTTCTCACAATATTTACCATCACAATACATAAAAATATCATTCAAATGCATCAAATTAATTTTGTTAGATTGCCACATTCTTCAAATTTATCATAAGTCTCTTCATTCTTAAAACAAAATAAAAATCAAATAAAATACTCATTGTTCTAAAGTAATCATTTAAAAAAAATTCAAAATTTATCCACTTTTAACATCCTTAAGCAAATCATAATGTGCTCAAATACATAATTAATAAAATAGCAACCCCGATATTACAAATATATAATAAACATATGCATCTATCCATAGCCAATCACATTGACAACTAAGTTGACATAGTTTGAGTCAACAAGATGTGCAATAGATCTATGAAAAATGCATGCCTTTATATTATTCATCCTTCCATAGGGTGATCTTTGTATTTCTAGATTGGCTGCCTACCTTAAATGAATAAATTGAGTTTTTAATATTAAATTAATGGTATTAGAGCTTTGGATGCTAGGGGTGTATATTAGGTTGGGTTCAATTTGAACATTGTTAAGCAAACCTGGAAATGATTTGACTTAAGTTGTAGAAATGGAAAAATTTAGATTGACAAAATAATGTTCAACTCAAATCAAGTTGTAATTTGAGATGGGTTGGCTTGAAGGTTTAAAAACCAATTTAGCCAACGTAATTTCAAATATTCTTAAATTACCTAAATGAACCATCCCTTTACTGATCTATCCATTCCACACTTGCACTTCATCATTTTTCTCATATTTAGTGTTGAATTAAAATTTTAATATTTTTTTATGGTATAGTTAATAGAAAAAAGTTATTTAAAATAAATTAAAATTTATCACAATCGGGAAATCATCAACTTTAATTGCCAACCTGAACTCAACCTTATTTTTTTTAGATTGGGTTTTAATTTTAAAAAATGGTTAGGGTTATAATTAGATTTGAAATTTAGAGTTTAAAGACCCCAACCTAAGTCAATCCAATAGGGTGGGGCTATTTGTTGTATCAAATATTTTTCTATTGTACACGTGGTCCATGAACCAAAGATGAATTTAATTTTGTCAAGCTCTCTTTCTTTATTTCTTTCTTTTTACTTCCTAGAGTTGAACTTACTACAAATGTTTGTATCATCCGGGTTTTTGCAAATGTGGGAAGTTTTGTCATTTGAATGGTCATAGAAATTGGGTTGCTTAGCTCTTCATAGCCATTGAGAGACTTAAGTGGACTTTAGATTTTGGACCTTCTTATATATACATACACACACATATATATATATATATCCTTAAATTTTTTGTGAGATAATAAAACCTAACTTAATTTAAGATCCATGCTTAGCTATACATATTTAGCTAGATTTTATATTACTGCACTAACTATTTTTAACGTGTATAATGCCCTTTTTACTAAAATTTGATGGAATTTGATTGACCTTCACAGAGTTGAGTAGGGCTGAGAAAAATTTTTATAATGGTTCTGCCCCTTCATTCCACCATCCAACTATAGCCATCCATCTTATCTTTGCTCCAAATCAACGGCTTTAGGAGTCTTGGTAACAACCACTTAACTATAAACATTTATAGTGTAGTTAGACTCCTTTCTTCCTAGGGAAAGTTTATACTATAAATGTTTGTAGTGGAAGCCTATTACAATTTAAGGGTCTTTTTGAAAATTTTAAAATAAGCAATTTGAAAAGTTTATTTAGATTATTTTTTAATTTTATAAAAATATTAATAATATAATGGATATTAGGTGACATGCAAAGTTAAAAAGTATTTCAAATATTTAAAAAATTTAAAAACTAAGTTTAATAGGCTTATGAAAGCCCATAAAAGTGTTTAATGGGCTTTAATATAGTTTAACCACATTTAATTGAGTTTAATAACTAGTTCTGTTAAACTCTTTAAAACATCAATAAATTTGATGAATTATTTTATGGACTTTAACCAAATTTAGTAGAGTTTAGAAATAGTTTAGTTAAACTTTATTAAATTCTAATGAAACATCAATAATATCTAATAGGCTTTAATAACCTTCGATAGGCTCTAAATGAGTTTAACTGCATTTTATTAAACTCGGTTAAATTTTGTAAAACACACCAACTTTGTTTAATGGAGTTCAATGTGCTTCAACTGGGTTTCAAATGGCTTCTTTTAAACTTAATTAAAGCCCATTAAACACTATACTATTTATTGATCTTCAAGTATGATATTCAATGGGCTTTAACTAAGTTTAAGAGAAGCCCATTGAAACTTACTTAAAGACTTTCGTTAAATAGGGTTGATGTTCCACAAAGTTTCATAAGATACACAGTAACATAATTTAATTGACTTTAATAAAAAATATCAAAAATTATTAAAAATGATAAATTTTAATAAAAGAAAATTTTACCCTTTAATGATCAAAGGATCCTAGCTATAAATCTTTGATTTGATGAAGATTCAAAGTTGAGTATTGAGTTATAGCCAAAAAATACTACAACTTATTGTAGTGTAACCCGTCCCTTCTTCCTATTTCGTCACATTGAGCTTTTCTCACTTCAAGCTTTTTCTTTATTGTTATAGTTTATATATTTTGACATGGTGCTTTTCTCATTAGTTAACTTAGTCATGATCGCAAGAGGATTTTTAGGTATTAATTGAGTCATTAAAGAGCCTACAGGTTTCGAAGGTCTTATTTGAGTTGTGTGAGAGTTCACTCTTCTTAGGTCTTAAGTGAACTTGCATATGCCAAGCTCTGCTACAATCTTATCTTTGTACTGTCCATTAGAATCATCATTCAAATTTATCATGTCCTAACCAGCACTTAGATTTTCTTGATTATCTGATGCTGATTTTATTTAGAAAATAAATAAATGAATTACAAAAATAATTTTTAATATTATTATTAAATACTTTTCAAAAATCATTATGTGGAAGAATAGTGAACTCCGCACATTTGCATTATCGTAAGTAACATGGAGTCTTTTTAAGAATTTATATAGGATTTTGGCTTTGTTCTACCCTATAGATGTAGGTACTTGACGTGGCACATGTGGTAACTATTAAATTGACTTGATTAAAGTTAATTACATTAATGTAGTTACCTTTCTAGTTAAATCTTTTAAAACATTCAAAGGGGTGTCCTGCTCTAAAATATTCGAAGGAGTATAGCGTTTTGGATTGGTGTTTGCTATCTTCTTTTGCCAAGAGACATTAAGTCCCTACAAAACTCATACAATATTTCTTTTTTTTTACACTAAGGTATTAATTTTTTGATATATATATATATATATTTCACAGAATTGTATCCGCTTTGATTCTTTTATATTTTACATATCCAAAGCTTCAGGGAATCAGATTGAGTACGGCTTTTGCATGAGAAAAGCTTCGACTGTTTAAAAGTTTTGAGAGATTGAGCTTGAAGCAACAGAAGCTGGTCAAATGTCTTCCAGGATTCCAAGGCCTTCGTAGCCTCTTCCCATCTTTTCAATTTTTTATATAAAAGACGGCAGTACTTAATGGTTCACAGGATGCTTTTGCAAAATTTGCAGGATTTTGGCATTTTCTTTCTTTTGCTTTATAAAAGGAGAAGTCACTGGGGACCACTTCAGTCATGTGCATCATTTGGGAAGGCAACTTTCGATGCACCCAAACTCCATATATCAGTGATCTGAGCCCATCGATTCTGACATAACACAATCATACATAGCATTTCAGGGCGTTTCACCGTTTCAAGGCATGGCATCCCACCAATACGTGACACATACAGTTCCACACCAAGGCCAAGGTAATGCAACGAACTTAGCAAGGCATGCCATCTTTTCAAACTAACATACCAAACATTGCATTTCAAGGCATGATACCTTCCGGGGTAGCACGCCGTGCTTTTCATTCTCTTGCATTTCAATTTTTTTTAATTTAATATTGTGGTGAGAAAGCTTAGGAGGATGGATCATTCATTTATGTAAGATACGAAGGTAGAGAAACTAATAAAATGCACATTTTTAAACGATGCGTCCCACAGGGAGTTAAAAAATTTTAATGGCCAGATATTCACTTCCAAATAATTTTAATTATTTATTAAACATATAATTTTCCATAGTTTTAATGTATTATTTTGATTGGGAATATAATTAATAATATGCCCAATCTACATTCTTTAAGTTAATGCCATAAATTTTATTCTTATACATTGATTAGTTTGGCATGTATAGAAAATCAATTACTATGATTTTTTATAGTGAATATAAGTTAGAAGTAAAGGCTAATAAACTATTTAAGTTCTAATCCTTCCCCTCATCGAGAGAGAAACCAAAAAAATCCTGCCAAGCTTTCTCGGAAGTGTTTGTCAAGAAGTACAGTTTTCTAAAAACTCTACCAAGTGGCAGGTTATGGTTGATTTTCTCGCCTGTGAGCCATTCCCCACAGCTTGTAGCCAACCAAACATAGCATTTGCAGGTCAGAAGCATGCCAAACTTTGCATTTCAATGCATGGTTTCTCTATAAAGTGATCAGCCAGACATTGCATTTCAGGGTGTGGCGAGCCAAACGAACTTTCAAGAGTGGCATCCCACAAAAGCGATCAGGCAAGCATGGCACAGGAAACAGTGGCCCCTGCCG
>JAYJMB010002642.1:0-32934 GCA_036873735.1 Pouteria campechiana
ATTGAATGAGCCCCAATAGGATTGGTACCACTTCTTCATCAGAGTACTGGTATTTTGGCTCTGGAATCTCCCTTTTCTTTGACTGTCTATCATTACCACTAGTTTTGGTTTCAATGGTGTTGACAGAGGTGTTCAGTTTGCTTCTTTCATATTCTTTCTTTTTGGGCCGAAAAGTATTCTCTTTTTACTTGTCATCCCGTGCTTTGCTTTTTCCTGAGAGGGAAAGGAGGCGTTCCTTTCTGCTTACCCCATTAGCTAACTCTCGAAAAGTGGCGATCTGCTCATTTACTAGGATTGCGAGGTCAACGTTAATGCCATTGCGGCATAGGTGGACTCTTTGCTCCTTTGTTAAGGTCGCCTCACATTTGCTGGCTTTTTTCTGCCAGCGAGAGATGAATTCCTCTACCGATTCATCATCTCTTTGCCTCATTAGGGAGTGGTCAGTTAATGTCATATCTTTTTTAGTCATAAAGAACCTTGCTAGAAATAGGTTCTGCATGTCATTCCAGATCTTAATCGACCTTGCCAGAAGCGTCAAATACCACTGGAATACCGGTCCCTTGAGTGATGAGCCAAATAATCTCAAGCAGAGATTGTGATAGACAACATAGTTTCCCATCTTGAGATTGAAGAGGGTGAGATGATGTTGGGGATCATCTGTTCCATTAAATGTATGAAAGTCTATCATTTGGAAGCCTAGTTGGAAGGGCTCGTTCTCGATATCTAGCGGATATGACCGATGATAAATATTTAGCACTTAGGAAGGCAGGTTTATTTGCCATTGGACCATCCAGTCATTCATCATCTCATAAAAGTGTGCCATGGAATCCAGGTTCATTTGATATGGTTGTGTGTGCGCATTTACACCAAATGGTTGTGGTGGAACATTCGTGCCAGATGGCTGTGCATAAACATTAATATTGGGCGGTCACCGAGGTGAAGCGACTGGGGAGGCAAGGGGTGAGGCATCCAGCCCTAGGGGATCTCCTCTTGGTGGGTTAAAGACAAATGGTCCCAGTGGCGTAGTCATTCCCATGGAGGGAAGATTGAAAGGACGCGCAACATTGGATGGTTGGCCAGGATTGGAGGTTTGGCCAATATTCTGTTGTGCATATGCCTCTCTTAACTACTAATTTTCAGTCTCAAGCAGCTCCAATCATCGCATTATCTCTTCTATGGAAGTGGGAGCTGCACTTCCCTCAGCCATGTAATACGTGACCGTCGGGATAAATTATGTCTGTGCATCAATTGGCGGGGAGATGTAGACACTTGATCTTCCTTTCCAGCATCTTCTGATAGAGAGTGAAATATTGGGGGAGGCATCATGGATCTAGCCATCAACCTTGTGATGATTCCCTGACGAGGTGGGCTAGGCGTTGCAGGTAACAAGTCCCCGTCGACCGAGGTACCGTAGACACTATCAGGCTGCAGTTTTCTCTTCTTTTGGTCTCTTTTTCTTGGGCTACCAGAATTGGCTCTTCTTTCTCTCTTTTCTGCCTTCGATGCTTTCCTTGGCATTTGTAAGGTGTCTGTTCTGTAGATCTCTTTTCTCTAAGAACAGGAGAGATTGGCTAAAGCAGAGAACATATTGCTTTCCTAGTATTTATCCTGGGATGGAGATGTTCTTCTTACTATTGCAGTGTGCTTCTCAGATGGTAACTTTCATCCCTCTTTCTTTTCTTGAATGGTCAACCTACGTGTTGGTCTCTTCTTGGACTTTCCTTTCTTCGTTGTCCATCTTCAAGTTCCATTGGCAGGTTGAACATAACCCTTGGAAGCTTTGCTCTGTGCATTCCTTCCAAAGGGGCCAATAGGTTTGGGATTGAAGGGAGCTCATGTCTGCCTCCCCTTGATTACATTGGGGAGGTCGACAGCTACAACCTTCTTCTATTTTAGGAGAGTAGAGACCTGGTTACTCCCAGTCTTTGGAGAGTTTGGTGTGGTATTGCGAACAAAGTCATCTCCAACGATCCTAGGAGCATGAGGGGAAATAATTCTTCTCCTTTGCCTCCTATTTTTCTTGTGCTTCTTTTCAACCTCGTTGTTGAGAGTTGAGTCAGTAGAAGTCACTTCTGGAGCCACTAGGGCAGGCTCCAATGCCACTGGAACTACTCTGGAAGTTGCTGATGTAGCCCCGGGCGAGGGAAAAATCAGAGTCACATCCCTCTTGTAGATGGTAGGTGCCGGGCCAATCGGCACCCTAATGAAGGAATGGGGAACACTCCTGTCAAAGTTGTGCAGGGTGTTGATGGTGAAGCCACCGCCTGGAAGAAATTTGAAAGCGAGTGAGGTTGCCACTAGGATTGATCTTGAGAGAAGAAAGAGAGTGAGAAAAGAAATGACCGAAGATCTGCAAAGAGCAACAAAAGAGTTTAGTCAGTTTTATGAAAGAATAAAGTCTCTAAGATGCGTTATTATTACTTTTCCTTAAAGATGAAGGATGGGATCTTTCATGTCAGGTTCACCATTTTGTATCAAGGATAAAAAATGAGGAAGAAATAAGTAAATAGAACAACATCACAAGATTTGTTATTTTTGGAATGAATCAAACAATTTCCATGTTTATTGATTTTCCTTAATTGATTACACTTACTGTGTACATCAGAAGAATTATATGTTCACATCCTAGACCACAAGTTGTTCTAATTACATCTCCCAAATATGAGAAAACCCTTGATTAAAAGAAAAAGTACAATGCATCTTAGGAATCCAATAAATCACACACTTTCTCTCAAAATAAATGTATGCTATCTTTGGGATCGCCGAGCACATTCCAATGACTTGATATTTAGGAGATCGCCTCAAGTCAATGGGCGGATGGGATGACACAGTTCTAGACTGGGTTGCTAGACACTGGGTCAACTAGAAAATGGGTGTTTTGATCCGATTGGTTTGTCCCGGGCGGAATCAAAACCGGGTGATTTCTGTTATTTAGACTATAAGAAACCATAGAGATAGTAGGTGTTTCATGACCCGATTGGCATATCTCGGAAGGACTCAGGACCGAGTGATCTCTATTGTGTTTAGATCTGAAAGAGATCAGAAAAAACAGATGACCTAGGTTTGGTTCAACTTTCTCTTATTGCCCATGAGAAGCTTAGGAAGAGTGGGCCAAGTTGACTGGGTTTAGCTGTTTGGATGAATAGTATATGTTATGGTTTGACTTAGTGAGTCATGACCCAGTGACTCGGTGAGTCACGACTCAGTGACTCGGTCCTAGGCTTAGGCTGCTGAATGAGTTGGTAAGCGGTGTTTGCTAAGGTTTGACTCAGTGAGTCATGACTCAATGACTTGGTCCTAGACTTAGGCTTTTGAATGAGTTAGTGAGTGGTGTTTGCTAAGGTTTGACTCAGTGACTCATGACTCAATGACTCGATGAGTCATGACTCAGTGACTCGGTCTTAGACTTAGGCTTTTGAATGAGTTAGTAAGTAGTGTTTTCCAATATCCCGTGGAAAACTGCAAGCAAGCGAGCTTTGCCATTTATACTATGATAGATCGAAGATCCAGACTACATGAATTAAGCCTAATTACACTTTGAGTTAATTAAGCCTAATTATGATTAGCACTAATGATAATGATTAGTGCTAATGAAGTTCTGAGTTAATTTAAGACAATGTCATTAATTTTCTAATTTATGGGGCAATTACAGGATTTAAACAGGTTTTGATGTGTTTAGAATGTCTAATTCAGTATTATCCTGTTGTCTATTGGCCATATGGGACCCACCGTTACCACAACATAGGTGGGACCCATGTCTGTACCATAGTAGGGCCATGGCGAAGTGCCCTTAGGCACTAGAGAAATTACCGATGGCCAAAAAAGCCACCGATGTCAAGTGAGGTACCTATCTCTTGAAGATTTCTCAAGCTCCTCCTCCAAGTTCTCTCTCTCCAAGAGAATTCTTCTTTCAAAAATCCTCTCTTCCAAAAATCCCTCTCTCTCCCCTCCAAAAACGGTCCTTTCTCTTAGAAACATGAAGGGTATTTATAGTTTTCTTGAGTATAGGGGCAATTTGGGAATTTCAAAAAATGATCTCCGCCTCGGCTTTTTGGCACTTTGGTAATTTTTGTAAAAGTGCATGGATGGTGTTACTGCTTAACTGTGTCCGCATGGAAGTGGATGTTTTAACAATCACACAGGTGCGGTGTTTTACAGTCGCTGAACTTCGAACTGCGCCCGGCTGCGGCATTTTGATCCAACATTGCACGTTTTGGCCTGCAATGGACCGCAGCTACTGCCTTCCGGCAGTGTCGCAGTTGCGACATCTTAGCTGCTGCGAAGTTCGGCTGAGCATTCCTGTTGCGGAGTTCGGCGGAGCATTCCTGCGGTGACGTTAGGAAGAGTGTTTCAGTTGCGGCATTCGGCGCGGCGTTTTAGTTGCGACAGTTATGCTGCTCAGGGACATCCCCGCTGCGGCGTTCAACCTGCGGCATCTTAAATGCATGTCAACTGCGGCATGGTCTAGACGATAACCTTCCACATTGGCTACGCAGTTCGGGTCTTATTGTGCGACTTGCTCCGCTCGCCTGTCTATTTGCATGACCCGCTCAATCCAGCACCTGCACAACCGCGGGGGAACACTGCCTACCTGACCGTGACCTATTGAACTCTTTGCCGCTGCCTGGGGTGGATGTCGCAGGCGGTTAAAGCCTCCATTCGTGTGAACCATCCTCGGCTTCATCCGCGTGACTCGAGTGGGCGGCCGCTTGTTGCTAATTGACGTCGTTGCTTGCAGAGTGGGAACGTTGTCGTCAATCGCTTGTTTGCTGTCGTTGCCATTGCTGGAGATGGGGCCAGACATCGCCATCCACCATAGTCTAATGCTGCCAATGGCCAAACGTCGCTGTCACTTATCCGTTGCCATGCTATCGTCGATCGAGAGCTGCGTTGCTACCGACGCTTCCGCCGACGATGCCATTCGATGTTGGTATCACTACCGCCATCTCTACTGGACACCCTGTTTGTGGCTGCCATGGAACAGGGGAGCTGTATTACCTGTGTTCGTCCATGTCGGTCGTTACCGATGCTGTCCACTCCGCCAGCACTGTCTGCTGATGGGATGGATGATCGGATCCGGCCGAATGGCCGGACTCAATCTTACTGCACTGGATACCTACTTGGCCGCATCTGATTTCCCATGGCCCAATAATAGAGAATTAGAATCATTCCCATCTAATCAACCAATCCTCAAATTTAACATATAACAAAGGAATAATCTCTATTCCTAATATTGGACATCCATATCAAATAAAACATCAATTATTTCAATTCAAGGGATTTCCATCATCCTTAACAAACCAAATGAACACCACTCATTAACAAATATGGGAAATCTAATATCTCTAATCAAAATAAACAAGCCTGGATTCAAATCAATAGGATATTCATCATCCTCAACCAATCGTACATTCACACAACACAAGGGTTGCCTACTTACTTTGGGCTTTTAGTTCCAAATCATTCCTTTTTAGCTTTACACAATTTCATCCTTCCTTATTCATTGATGTCATTTCTATCATGGTTTATATCATTTTTCAATATAAAACCACAACTTCTCTTATTACAACAAAGTCATATAAGCCATTCATATCCATACTATATAAGAATAGTCAAAATTTATCATACTCAATCAAGTGTTCTTTAAGAATCTCACTTCCAATCATATGTATTCATCATATAATATAACTGATACGTAATTAACTTCAATAATAATCTAATTAAACATTTAATGTTATCACTTTGTGGCTCACATTGCCCAAACACAAAAACCATTTTTAATCCCTAACTAAGTTATAATCATAATTTCAATTACACTAGTCCAATTCAATCTAAACATATTCTAAAATATGATAAACATGTCATTACACATTTACCCTAAGGTAATTTCACATAATTTATGAAATTCTCAAATTTCACAATTCCCAAACCCTAGCTTAGGGTGAAACATCATGTTTTATGCTTAATTTAGTTCCAAAACATGCTTAAACATAAATTAAGCATTTCCCCTATGGTTCTAAGAGAAAATCCATCATCTTCCCCAAAAATCTCATTCTTCCCCTTTTTTTCTCAAAACCCTAACTTAGTAAAAATATAAAACTTAAATGGTGGAAACAAACTTACCTTTATAACCCTAACTTATTAAAAATACAAAAATAAAATGGTGGAAACAAAATTACCTTTATTTTAGAGCATGGTTTCTTGCTTTATATCAAACTTTAGGTCCCTTCCACAAGAATCCACCATGGATTCTAGAAAACTCAAAAACTTATCATCTTTCTTCGCTCAAGCAGCCAAAACCCATCTCCGTAAGTATGCTTGGATGCTTGCCCACCTAAATCACCTTTTTAGCCTTGCAAAAATAGCAAGGATTAAACCTAAACGAGGTAAGGTTGGCGTGGGAGAAAGAATGAAACAGATTGGAGAAGGGACAAAATAGAAATGGGGAGAAATGTCAGTTGCCTAACTTAAATCAATGATCGATCCACGCCGCGGCATGAAATTTGCTACCATGGCACGCCTTGCCCATTTCAATTTAACGTCCCAACGTCTTTTTCCAGGGTGCAGCGTCCATGGCCCTACCTCCATTTTGTACTGATTTTCACCCCTTTTTCATATGCTTTTGAACATCATTTTTCCACATAATACCAATATAAATTGCATAATCATATTACAACAAACAAATCATATAATCTTTTTGCATAACTTATCATTTACACAACTACATTTAATCATCCACTTACACCATGTCATTCCAAAATCATATACTCTTTATATCCTATATAATTCACCTTGTACAAGTTACTTTCTGATAAAATCACATACATTGGTCCACAAATGGTAATTTAAGTAAATTTTTCAAAAATTAACCACTTTTTAACACCCTAAGTGTTACAAAGCTGCACAGCAAGTATAGACAAAGCTGAATAGATGAAGTGCGGCTTAGATCGAAATAAGCTTCAACAGATAAAGGCACAATCATCTACAACTTATAACAAATAAATTCATATGGCATGCAGAGTACTCCATCTAAGACAAAGTAGAACATAGCTTGTATATTGCTTACATGAGATGAATACTATACTTCATCCATTCGAGTAAGTTAAAGTGAGCTTCGCCTAACATTTCTAGCAAATAATGAGGAACAAAAGAAAATTACAATACTTCATCTGTAAGAGCAAGACAAAGCAAACTTCATATTCCACCTCCAACAAACAAATAAAGAATAAAAGAAAAATATCTCACTTCATCTATTTGTATAGAAGGAGAAGTTTGTCAATCGATCAGCGCAACTTCGTCAACGCCACCCTGAGTTAGTCTGTTATTTATAATGGATAAAGTACAAACATGAAGGATTGATCAGCAAACAAATCTCCCGGAGAAATTCAGGCAGATAAAGCAAAGTTTGTCTATAAGTCAGTTTGACTTTATCTGTGGTATTCAAAGTTTGTCTGCTACTTACAACAGACAATTCACTCTTAATGAAAGTTCAACTAATAGACAAACCTTGGAAGAATCCATCTATAACTTATGGCAGATAAATGCAAATAGAGAGAGGCTATCACTTATCAAAGGAATATTAATTTATGTGACTAGCATTCAAATGGCATCTGCACTCATGCTGACATTATGTAGACTTATATCAGTCACCATTTCCAATAATAAACGGCACAGTAATGTTTTCAAAGCTATGATAGGTCAAACAAGGAATACCTTTTAACACAGCTCATCCTCCTCTCAAAATGACGATACAACAGCTCAAGTCAAAGCAGAAAGACAGAGACTTCAATAGTAGAAAATTCAAATAGTCTTATTCATTTAATGCTACTCTCATTTCTGCATTCAACGGAACCCATCTTCTCCAATGGTAAAAAATAAGAAGAATCTATTTAAGGAGAAAAGGTGGGACGATTCAAATATGGTGAAGGAAGACATTTAAAATAAGCTTAACCTTATGCAATTCTTTTCACCCATGGCGAAGAGCTTAAACCTTTAGTTATCTATCTTTGAGCTTAAACCTCTATATCCTTATGGCCATTATTTTTATATTTTGGGAAGATCTCTTATTTTATATAGAACTGAAAGAGAGATAAAATCTTCTCCTATGCTTGAGAGAAATACTATGCAAAAGTGTATAAGTTTTCTAGTAAACTTAAAACTAGAGAGTTGTTAGTGAGCTCTAGAAAACCAACAAGTTTGTTGGTGATCTTTGAAACCAATGAGTTTATGGTGAGCTCATGAAAATCACATTATATGAGCTGTTGATGATCTCTAGAAAACCAATAAGTTTGTTGGTGATCTTTGAAACTAGTGAGTTTCTTGGTGAGCTCGTGAAAACCAGAAGAGTGCTGGGAGCACTATTGTATTTCTATTATATGGGATATAGTGGAACCCAAGGCACAGTGAGTATGTGTTCTTGGAAGAGTGGATGTATAACCACTATAAAAATCGTCCTATCTGTGTACGTGTGTTTGGTTATCTATTTTACTCTTCATGTATTTTATTGTTTCTATTATTCATTATACATCACACCACATGTAAGTAGAAAAAGAGGAAAATGATCCAATCGGGG
Organism: Pouteria campechiana; assembly: GCA_036873735.1. Classification (NCBI taxonomy): domain Eukaryota; kingdom Viridiplantae; phylum Streptophyta; class Magnoliopsida; order Ericales; family Sapotaceae; genus Pouteria; species Pouteria campechiana. The sequence goes on from JAYJMB010002642.1 coordinate 8,573, forward strand.
TTAAATAGTAAATTTTTATTTACCCAATTCATCCTTCCCCTCTTGGGTTAAGCCACACTTTAGGAACCAACATCCTCAACATTACTAATCCCTCATCCAACTTCATTAGAGTCTTAAGGTTGCACTCAAATCCTTATATATATATATATATTACTTTTCATTGAGCCATTTTCCCAACCATTTAATATTCATAATATTTTAGTAAAGTGTTTCAAGGGAATTTCCTTTCTAGTAATTCATAATCATCAAACAACATGATTGATAGTTCAATAACCATACAAGTAAGCAATTTAAGTCCTTCTGTAATCAAGTTCTTAGTCTCATATCCCATACACATAATCCTTACCAACCTCTCACTGGGTTGCCACACACTTCATAAATAACCACAAATATCAAAGTTCTTACCTTCAATTAAGAGCCAAAACCCTATAATTACCACATAATCATTTCCCTCATGGTTCTAATAACAATAAATAGCATTTTTCCCTCAAACATTACTATTTATGAAACCCTATCAAAGCAACTCAGGAATTTTATTGGGAAAAAAGGGCTTACGTTCAAATTCAAGTTTGTTTCCTTTCTTCCAAGAATTTCCTCCATCAAATCTCCAAGAATCTTCCTCATTTGCAGCAAAATAGATTTTTCCTTCCTTGGTTTATGCCCAAACAGATAAGGTTTACATCTAGCTCCATAGGTAATGGGTTTTACACCTAAAACCATATAAATCCTAGCTAAAATAGGATAAATATTGATAAACACACTTTTAAATAGCTTAATTTTGATGATAAACATTATTAACCAAGTATGTTTTGATGATGAGCAAAGACATAAGTGAAACATTAAGGTACTAATAATTTATTCTTAAGCATATTGCAGAAATATTATTCCATACTTAACTTGAGAATAATCTTCATGATGATCAAATAAAGAAACCAAGTAAATGCTCATGAAAAATAAGTATATAAATTACATATATACTTAAAATAAGAAAATAGAAATCTTAAAGTCTTAAGGACACTTCAGAGTCAAAATTCATCCCTTTGGAGCATGAAGTCAGACTTCGGAGTTAGCCAAAACATGCTTCGGAGCTAACAAAAAAGCCTTCGGAGTCATCATAGTATGCTTTGGAGTTAACAAAAAAGCCTTTGGAGTTATCATGGTATGCTTCAAAGTTAAGAGAAAAGCCTTTGAAGTCATCAGGATATTCTTCAGAATTAACAGAAAAGCCTTTGGAGTCATCATGCTATGTTTTGAAATTAACAGGAAAGCCTTCAGAGTCATCATGATATACTTAAGAATCATCAAGTATACTTTGGAGTCTTTAAAATACTTTCAAAGTCTTCAAGCATACTTCGAAGTTAATCAAACATACTTTAAAGTTAATCAGACATACTTCAAAGTTAATTAAACATACTTCAAAGTTAATCAGACACACTTTAGAGTCATGAAGATACGCTTCACAGTCATAACGATATACTTCAGAGTTAACTAGATACGCTTCAGAGTCATGAAAATATATTTTGTAGTTAACCAGACATACTTCAAAATCATCAGGATATGCTTCAAAGTCAATAAATATAATCGGAGTTAACAAGCAAACTTCAGAGTTGTCAAACCTTACTTCAGAGTCACCCTTTCTGAAGTATCAAAGGTTCGGAGAATCCGAACTCTACTCTTCAAAGAACTAGCGCAAGTAAAGAGGTCTTCCACCACTTCGGAGAAACAAAAGTCAGTTCTTTGGCATATCCAAAATCATTTCTCTAACACATTAACTGTTCACTTGCCACTTTGGAGGAACCGAAGAACCTCCTTTGGAGTATTCAATACTCATGTAAATGTTAAGTGAAGAAAAGTCAATAACAAAGTGGAAGACCAATACCAAACTATTGTAAAGTCAAAAATAAGTCAAAATATGAGATGAAGAAAATATCTCATGAACGTTTGAAAGACTACAAAATTCAGCTATAGAAATATTTCTTAGCCTATAAAAGAGGCATTCAGAAATATAGAAGATATACTGGAAATACTAAAAAATATAAAAAGTTAAAGTTTTGAGCATTCGAAATCTTCCTTCAAAGTTCAACTCCAATGGTAATAACTCTGTCAGAACTTTCAAAGTCTAAACCACTTCTCAATCAAGGAGTTTGAATCTCTTATTCTTATTACTTACTTAATCACTTTAAGTCTTTGAATTTATGTATAAGTTTGCTTAAGTAAAAGGCATTAATCTATACACTTCTTTTTAGTATTCGATAACACAAGCAAAGTGCTTAGTGTTTATATATTGAGAGAAGCAAGTAGGAAACTTGTTGAAAGCATAAACGTTTATTGGTGAGCTTTGAAAATCAACAAGTTGTAAAAGTTTCCAGTTAGCTTGGAAAACTAGTAAATTGGTGAGCTTATAGGAAAACCAATATGTATTTGATTAGGTTGATTAAGGTGTTAGTAGAACTTGAGATCAGTGGAAGAAACTGACTTGGAGAAGTGGAGTAAGAATCCAAGAAGGGCCAAACTACTATAAAAATCTTATGTTGTATGCTGTGCAATTTATTTTATTATTTATTCAGCACTTTGACTTTTTGTTTGGCTAAAAGTTTTAAAAGATTAATTCCCCCCCCCCTCTTGAGCTACCATTATGTAAGGGACCAACAAACATGGGGCAAAAAGAGGCTATAGCATCAGTCGGGATGAGAGGGAAAAGAAAGGGATACTCAAATAAGGAAGAAAGGAAGGGCTAAAGCCCTTAAAAATCACAAAAAATAGGTACTCCATCGACTCACCACACTAGCAGAGCCGCCTACACCTACCGTCTTCATAAAGTGGCGTTGTGATGCAAGATTTGGGCATCGTGACCCCAAATGTTGTTGCCCCTCCTATTTCTTCCCTTTTCATGCTTTTTGCTTCATTCTTTTCTCATCTTTTTAACAAATATTTTCTCACATAATTATTAACTATCTCTGCATTAATTATCCCTATTTTATGGCTACATAAAAATAAAAAAATTTATCCTCTCAAATCAATAGGGGTCAAGTCATGTAACCACATTGTACATTATAACCCATTACAATTTCTTCTCCCTTTTTACCAATTCATGTATATTTTGTCCCAACATGATGATTTAAGAAAAAAGTTTACCTCATTTTTAACACCTTGGGTGTTACATTTATGCATCTCATCTATTGAACAAATCATCTAATCTCAGTATTTAACATAGGATTTCATCATCAAAGAATTTTATCGATGCAAGGTGGCACAATATAAACTAGTCTTACATATTTTGTATTGATTTCCTATCCTCCCATATTTAAGTGCATGCCTTTCTAAGGTCTAATTACTAAGATGTGTACTACAAATTTCTCAAGTTTAATAACTTGTATTGGAATTGAACATTTCCAACTTGTCTCATCAATTTTTAGACTTGAATTGTTGTCCTATTTCTAAATAGATCTTTTCCTCCCCCTTGATTTTCGAGATGCAACATCTAATTTTCATAATTTCTCAATCTACAATCTTTTCTTTCTTAATGAATAACAAGATGGGATCTACTAATCATTTTTTCAATTATATTCCTTAATGTTATTTTTTTATTGATCAACCCTCATGATACTAAGCATATATAAGGATGCTACTTGCTTGTTTCCCTTGTGAATTTTAAACAGTTTTATATAGATAGACATCCAATCATTCAAGTAGCTTGCCAAGAAGTAGATAGTCTTAAAGGTTTCGGAATTTCATTTTTTTAACCTATTCAATCCTCTTAATCAATTAATACTTTTTCCATTCAATCATGCATCAACATAATCAATTTTTGACATAATTGCATACAAATCATTTTAAGAAAATATCATAAACACATCATTGTATATCAAGCACTTTGACATTTCAATTAAATCAAACACTGATTATTCAAAATTTATTATTATTATTATATGATTTTAACTTAAACATATCCAAACATTTTTGCACACAGTTATGTAAGAATAATACATAGAATGAAATAATTCATGAATGAACATGACCATTATGCATTCACCAAAACTTAAGTTATTATTTTAATTATTTTAATCTCAAGAATTCAAGCCTTAATAATGATTATAAAAGAATGACTAGGAATGTAATTCTTGTTCAAGACTTTAAATTGTAAAGTTTTCCAAACAAGCTTGACTTATGCCTTAGGACTGTAATGATATTAAGGACTAATTATTTTATATCTCAAGTTTTCAGAATGATTTGATTTAGAAATAATGAATTATTATACATTTAAAATCAAAACTGTTATTTCAGAGGCATCTAGAATATATAGCAATGTAATGCATATATTTTTTTAACAAATAGATACATCAAATTAGGCAACTTATCTCTTTTGATACTCATTTGTTAATACCTTGCTGTAAAGCTCATGAATGATATAGCCAACCTTGATTTTTCATTGCGACACTTGTTGGCACCATTTGTTGATCTATTGATTTCATTCTTTCTCAGCTTGAAGTTGTAGATCAAGAATGTGATTATGATTTTCCATCATTCTCCTTCTTCTATAGACTACCTTTTAAGCTTTTCCTGCATTCACTTAAGAAATTCTTGCACTTTTTCTTCAATAGTAGATAAAAGCAAATGTGATCTTTATGCAACAATTTAATCAATGCAAATCCTTTTTATTATAAAGTAGTATGCAATTGCGAATCTAGATTGCTCATCAAAGTAATATATACTTCATCATTTTGAACAAATTATTCATTACTTAGATTGTTTTCTTCTTATATAAAGGTTTTCTTTCTCTAAGTTACGTGAATGAAGCATTTAGATCTTGTTAGTTTTCATTTACAATACATTAAATTTATCAAGAACTAAAGCAAACTCTTTACTTTAATCATATCGAATTCTTTGAGAGCTTTAAGTGTCAAAATGCTAGATTAATGAGTTTTCAACCAATTTGAGCATAATTATTTATATTATCTCTTGAATGCACAATGTTCTAAATGAACTACATGCCTTTTTGGTATACTTATCCTCAAAACATGTTGGTTGTTTAGATAATGCATTGTTTCTATTTTCTTGGTTGTCTCTTAGATTTTCTCTTTATGTTTTAGTTTTGTGCCATGAATTTATTTATTTTAAGCTCTTTTAATATTAAGCAAATCCTATTCATGTACAAATGAATAAATATTAGAGACATAAATAAGATTCTAAATGTAGTTTAGGATAACATATAAAAAAATTGAGTTTGAGTGTTATACCTAACTTATCTTATCTTCTTTGGCCTTTGACTTGAATATATTCTCCTTCATCCAGTGTCAAGAAGCCATTTGTCTTTTGGTGGAACTGGATAATTCTTGTCTATTGGTGGAGCTAGATAATTCTTCTTTTATTCATCTTCTTTCTTCAATACAAAGTTCCTTGCAAAGAAGAAATTTTCTATACTTTTGAGAGAGGAGCACTTCTTCTTATCCTCCTTTTCTTTCTCCTATTTTTCTCCATTTCCTTTTGCTTCTTTTCTTCTGAGCTTTATTTCTATCTTTCTATCCAACATTTTTCTTATATTTTTCTTCCTCAATAGAAATATTAGTTTCATTTGAGTGCAAATCAATTTGCCTCTCTGAAATTAATTTAATTTTTATCCTTGTAAATTTTAACTTTATTAATTTATAATTTATATTAACGTCTAGATTGCTACCGCTGTTGTCATTCAATCAAACAATTATTGTGTTTGGTGAAGAGAAATGAAGATAAAAATATGTTTTTCTCTTTTTTTATCACTTTATTTTAATTGACATGATATGTAATTAATTCAACAGTTTTAATTTTTTCATTATTGTTCATTCTTTAATTACTATCTCCAGTTTTTATGTGTAAATCTTATTTATTTTATTTTTATTTACTTTATTTTAAGTAATTACTCTTTATCATATTATATTATTTTCCCTTTTTTTAACTTTTTTTAATTTCATCTTTTAAGCTTAAAGTCTGCAATTATCATTATGGTATCTTCCTTATTTTCCATATTTGGATATTTATCTTTGGTCCCACTCCGGTGCGCTGCCTCAAGTTAGGCCAAAGGGGTGGTGCTTGGATCAGTGCAGACCTATGTACAAAGGTGTGTGGTATGGTACTTCATTCGACATGCCAGTTAAGCAAAGTAATATTCACGGCACCGTTATTTTTTTCATTTATTATTCATGTATTTCAATTATTGTTTTTATCTTTTGAATTATTTTTCTATCTATATTCTCTATTTTTTAATCTTCGAATCTAACTATAATCTGTTTATATTCTTATTTTGTCTTTTTTGTGATATATTTTATTGCACGCCCTAACACACACCATTTTAAATCCAACCAAATAAGCCCCAGTTAAAACTTAAAGCCAAACGTAGTAAGATCTGACAAAAAAAAATGTACACAAAATTATACATCAATTGTTACCTCGAGAATCTGATTAGGTTTGATGGTGTGTTGCTTCTAGAGTCAATTTAGTTGGGCTGTATGCTCTGGAACCAAAAATCAGGATTTGTATTTAATCTTGCTTTACAACATTAGAAAAAGAAAAAAAAGAGAAGAACAGAAAGAAAATACTGTGATAAAATAGAGCCGAAATAATTAAAAATAAAATAATGAAGTTTTAAATGAAAATAAGATTGATTATTGAAAATGAAAATAACGATTAGTAAACAATAATGATTTTTGACCTACACGAAAGTGAATTTTTAGCTATCCTTAACTGTCTTGATTATATTATTTTTTAAATTATTAGTTGCTTTTCTATAAAAAATTATTTATTTTATTTTTATTCATGACATTGGCATTATCGCCGAAATAATTAAAAATAAAATAATGAAGTTTTAAATGAAAATAAGATTGATTATTGAAAATGAAAATAACGATTAGTAAACAATAATGATTTTTGACCTACACGAAAGTGAATTTTTAGCTATCCTTAACTGTCTTGATTATATTATTTTTTAAATTATTAGTTGCTTTTCTATAAAAAATTATTTATTTTATTTTTATTCATGACATTGGCATTATCCCCTTTTATTTCTCTTGGAAATTATAGTTCTAGTTTGGTGTAAGTGTACGATGGACGGCAGGGATCGCTTGAGGCACAGCTTCAGTCGCAGCATCTAATTTAAAGACAGCATCATCCATGCACTCAGCAAGAGTACCGTAAGTTTCCCTCTTTTAAACCCTAGACGCCAATGCTCCCATGGCTCTCCTTCGGGGGTCCTACTCCCCAAAATGAAGCTCGTCAGTCTCTCTCTCTCTCTCTCTCTCTCTCTCTCTCTCTGAATTTCATTACATTCTTGTCTCTCCACTTCTCTTAGATTTACATTACGTTTTTCGTTTTCTTCTGCAGACTTGTCTGAGCAAAGGCAGCAGCTTTCACTCCCCGCCCTCTCACCTCCTCGCCATCTGCGGTTTTCACGTCCTCCTCGATTGCCCTGTTGATTTCTCCGCTCTCTCAATCTTCTCTCCAATACCTTCTCCGTGCTCCAATTCAAACCCAGATGCAAGTTCCCTTGATTCTGGGGAAAATTCGCTGAATTCTGAAGTGTATGGGAGACGGAAGAGGCGAAAGATTGAGAATTCCTTGGAGGGGGCTGATTTGATATCTGCGGCGCCTTGGTACAGGACTGCTAAGTACTTGCACTTCTGGGATGTCTCTACAATCGACGTTGTCTTGATTTCTAGCCCAATGGGTATGCTTGGCTTGCCATTTCTTACTCGAGATTGCAGATTCTCAGCGAAGGTGAGGCCTGAATTAAGAAATTTAAGTGCTTAGCAGTAAGCATTCTGATTTGTGTTAGGAGTGATAGATGACGTGTTAAGGATGGCTGCCTATATACAGCCAAGCTTGTAAGAGAGGAAGTAGACATTTTTGAATAATCGATTTGGGTTTATTCTCTGCGTTCTGGATAAACCCAAATCGATTATCCAAAAATGTCTACTTCCTCTCTTACAAGCTTGCTTTTATATAGGCAGCCGATCAACATCCTTACCACGTCATCTATCACTCCTAACATTCCCTCCCTCTTGAAAAACCACCTTCTCCTCAAGGTGGATAGAGGACATGTAGGTGAACAACATGCAAACTACTTATAGAAACTATATCATCGAAGCTAAACACGAAACTGAAAGAACAAAAAAACTACACTACAGGATTCCAGGTTACTCTCCTCCTGGATCTCAAGTCATCATTTGGGATTTCCCATGCTTCTCTACTGGTGCCTGCCAGTGTAGAAGATGACAAGCATGTTATCTTAGAGCCACAACGTAAGCGTTATTGTATCGAATTGAACCACACTTTAGTAGGCTTTTCATTATTAAGAGCAGTCCTCTCACCCGGCAATTCTTGCAGTCTGCAAACTACTACATCTTTTACAACTGCCATATCTGCCCATGGCTGCTCTTCTTGAACTTTTTTGTATAGAATACCAACATTTAATCCATAATGTTGTTCCATGACGGCTTCTTTATTGTCTTCAACCACTGCAGACATAACTGTCCCTATATCTTCCAAGGACACTTCCACTTCAACATTGCAAGCTTTTTCAAATTCACTCAGTAGAAACTGCTCAAGACCCACTCTTGTAAAGAATGTGAAGGTTGCATCCAACTGTTTTGATCCTTTAATCTTCAAAGACACAATGTATTTGAGCAATAATGGCCAATGAATAAGAGCATTGGTTGGAAATTTAGTTGCAACAGTATATAAAAGATTCCCAACAGGCTTATTGCATCTACTGATAACAACAGTTTCCTGGATTACTATATTCCAATTGGCAGTGACTGTGGCATTGGCATGTTACAGCATGCCCATCCTTACCACCTGCTGATCGTTCTCAGAACCCATTTGTATTTCCTTGTCACTCTGATTTGCAGGCTCTATATTACAATCTGTCACTGGCAATGAACGTGAAGCATGCCTCTTATCTAGGACTTCAGCAGCAGCCCCCTGCACCTTGACCCCTCGCCAATTCATTTGTTGGGACAACCCATCCAAAGTAAGCTGCATATGTGATATCATAGCTTTCATTTTGTCCTCAAATGATTCTTGTTGGATGACATTGTTTTGCTCCAGTTCCAACAATTGGTGACTATTCTTTTGTAGCTCATGTAGTTCTTTCTCTAATTGCTCGATCCTCGCATCAAAAGTCACCATCTCTCTCTTCTATTGTCTGTGCCGTTGAGACTTTATCAAGTTATCAGTTTGATAAAATCTGTGTTCTGAACACCTGCTGCTTGATTTGCTTACTTCATTCTCTGAGATAGCTTAGGATAGAGTCCTCTCAAATAGTGCTTCTTGTCAGAATCAATTTCACAAATATGTGATGGTCACCATTCGCGTTTTTTATTTTTATTATCAGTGATAGTCAATTTCTTGCTAATAGATCAAGATATGCAGATCCAGCGACAATCAATCTTCTGATCAGATCTCCAACCCAATTGCAACTATTATTGAATTAAAACTTGGTGTCCAGATCAGGACAAGCTCAACAATTCTGCTGCAGTTCAAACTCTTCTATTGCTTCGTTGCTATGGTGCAAGAAATAATCCTTACATCATCTATTCGTCCTAACAATTTGGCACGTGAATGAAGGATTACCAGATAATAAGCGGGTGGGTCAGCTGTAAACCAAACTGGTCTTCCAAGTGGGATAGCTTCATCAATGCATTGGATGCACAGCTTGTTGCAGAATCTATGCTTTGTAGCATTTTCAAATGATGTGTGTGAATGGAATGTTAACTGTGGGGCCCACCTGATTGATAGAGTGAATGGGTAAGCTAATCAATAAGATTGATGAAGCAGAAGTAGCAATTAATGCATAAGCAGCCTGTTAGAAAGCAGTATTCAGCCTTTTAATCCTCCAAAATGCTGGCAAATGAATCCTATTTCAGCCAAAATTTCAATAAAAAAATTCATCATGGAGGTATTTTTCAGAATTATAACTAATTTATATTCTCAATTCTCAATGTCGTCTAGTAAATGATATATTTTCATAAACAAGCACATCTTTATGATTTTCATCGTCAATTACAAGCACCTTTCCATGCAATATGTCCATACCTTCATAATGCTGGGTCCACGTTTGAAGTTCCATTTGTATAAATAAGATTGCTCCTATTTGCATGTTTTCTAGAAAGGTTTGGTGAGATGTGGTGTAGATCCATTGATTCTTGAACTGACTTCAATTGTTTCTTTCCAAAGATTTATGCTACAGAAGTTGCAGTAAGATTGGGGCAACTCATGATGAAGGATCTTGTTTCCATGCAAGATGAATTAAGTCAATTTTATGGTCCTGAAGAGTGTGCTTGTCCTGAATGGATGAAAACAAAAGAGCTAGAATCCCTTCCATGGATGCTGAGAAAGATTGCAATGGGTGATGGCATCGTGGACTTGGGGAATTGGCACCCATTGTATAGGTAATTCTGTGGCATTTCCAAAATAAGAGAAATCGTGTTGCTTACTTTAAACATTTTTTTTTTGGGTATGAATTAGTTGTATCAATGATTTAGCAAAAAAAAAAAAAAAAAAAGCTAAATGATGCCAATATTTTACACATAATTGATGCTTTAGGTTCACAAGTGCATGAAACAAGATTCAACTAGCTTCCATAGGAGCTAAGATTGAAATTTAGGAAATTCATAATCTTGAAGTAGCAAAAGGAATGAAAAATTCAGTTCTTAATCTACTCAAGGTCATTAACATCAGAGGTCACATTCTGTTCTATCATAATGTTCATCTAGCTTCTGAGGACTAAGATCATAAAAATTTTACTCAGACTGATTTCATTTACCCTTGTTTTACAACATGTCAGTAACAGACTTGAGTTGGACAAACTCACACTTTTCACTTCGCATTTTTAACCATGACGTGCGCCATGGAACATGAAAACATGACTGAGAAGCAAGTCAACTTGACCTGGCATTATCCAACTTTTCTAGCAGCAAACATTCTCTTTAAAATCTTGCCTGGCCAAGTTGAGTGTGTGGTAATGACTTCAAAGCAGATGATGTGGACATCTTAAAACGCCAACAGAATATGCTTCTGAGTGCTTCAAGGTGTATGCCAATACATCTTCAGTGTGCAATGGCTACCAAGGATAAAGCTTATCACTTCTGTAGGTACAACAAACTTTAGAGTTACGTTGTATGTCTCCGTTTTGGAGACAAGAACTTCAGATCTACATTGTTTTTAAACTCTTCTAAAGAAAAAATATGTTTCTTGCTTTATCCTTGAAAATCATTTTTGTGGATTTCTGCAGTTATGATGTATATTTCTCTAACATGGGTAATTTGTTAATGTTATGAAAGGATTGCAAAATGAACTGTTCCATGTCCTTTGTTCAATCGCTTATTGACCTGACTACTACTACAAAGAAAGGATTGTAACCTGGTGTAGTTTCCACATGCATAGGGTTTTGAGTATAGTTGTTTAAGGCACAAGGCACACTAAGGTGAAAGAGATTCTTGGAGCCTAGGCGCAGGGTACAAGGCAAGGCGTGAGCCTAAGTGAAGTAAGGCGCACATTATATAACTTCATAAAAAAGTTTATAGTACCTAAAATTTGTAAACATAGAAATATTACTTTATTTAAAAGTTAAGTAATTCTCATTCACAATTATTAAGCGAAAAGACTCTCAATTCTCAAATATCATTATCAAATTTAATGGATTAACATTATTAAGAAAAGAAAAAAGAAAGCATATAAAAATTGCATTATATGCATTGAAAAAGCAAAGAATAAATTAGAGTTTCAAGAATAAATATTCAACATAAACAACTCAAAGTCTTAAAGTCAAAAGAATAAGTATATGCATTTATGCATCACATTACAACACCACAACACATGCTAAAAAAGCAAGTACTATAATATCAAAATTCATCTTTATCTCCCATCTTGTCATCATCCCCTTCATATAAAGACTTGCATCCTTCAACATCTATCTCTTTAGATTCTTCTAAGTTTGCTTCATGCTCTTCAAAATGAATTGAAGAAGATTATAAAGCCAATCCGAAACATTTGGATTTGAAGAAGATGTTGCTCTAATGGGATGACTAGGATCTCCTATTCTAGTAGCTTTAGCTATATCATCCCAAGTTATATCATTATCTCCAAATACATGTTCATCCTCTGCATCTGGTCCTCCAATCATCTTAGTCAACCATTCATTGATTTCATCGATGTCCTTTAAGGAAATTGGGTCAATGGTGTTATGTGCATTTTAGCTTCTTTTTAATACCCATTATACTTTATAAATACTAAATTATTCAAGCAGGTTTGCTCCAATTGATTTCTTCTTTTACTATGAAGTTGCAAAAGTTCAAAATTTAAATTAATATACAAGTATAAATACTTATTCTAAGAATATAAATAGAACAGTTATTTATCTATTTTAAATATTTAAACACTTACATTTTCGAATACACTCCAATTTCTTTAACAACTAGATGTACTGCAAGTGAGGCTAAGAATCTTTCTAGCAAACTTCTGTAAGTTTGGAGCACTAGCACCACAAAGAGCCCACCACTTAGCTATTAAATAAATTATATAAATATAAATGTTACTCTAAGTAAGCTTTGATAAACACCAAACTAAAAAAAAATATCATACCAAGAAGACAAATTTTTCTGGTGCTACTGCGCTTTGTCTAAATAGCCAAAATATTTCCAAAATATGCCTTTAGCCTTCTTATACATGCTCAAATCCTTTGTTATTTTGTGCTGAATTTTGCCACTTGGGAACCAATCTTATGAGACAATTATATAACCCCTGTGTTACTTTTGGATCTGTAATAATATTGGGATTTGAATAATAGAATTTTGGGTGTAAGAAGTACCCAGCTACATGCAATGGCCTATGGAGTTGAACTTTCCATCTTTCCTTATATTTTTCTTCACTTCCTTTAAAAGTACTGGCAATGGCTTCTTAAACTCTATCCATAGCTACATAAATATATCCCATTATAGGCTTCTTCTCACCATCAACTAATCGAAGCACATGAATGAGAGGGCCTGCCACTTTAAGGAAATAAACAATGTTTATTCAAAAAGGACTTGGAAAAATTTACACTACGTTTTTAGCTGATTGCTCCTTTGTTTATTTGTTAGTAGTCCATTGTTCTGAAGTAAACATCTTTCTTGAGTTACCCTTTTGCTTATGGATACTTTAAAGAATTATAAAAGCTGTTGCAAATCTTGTTTTTACAGGCCTCTTTGGCCCATAAATTGTGTCATTAAATTCAGCACACCTGCATGATTAGAGATGTAATTATTTAGTACAACTGCCGTCTTCATTGTGGCACTCAAGTTTGGAATCTTTCATATATCTTCCAATATCAAATCTAAACAATGAGCAGCACATGGTGTCCAAAATAACTGTTGATATTTTGCCTCTAACAACCTCCCTAGACAACACATAAAGTTAAGTATTAATCCCAAAGTTAACTAATAATGTAATATCATAAAGTGAATATCTAATAACATAAAAAAATTGTAAATACATTCTTACCAACCATCACATTATTTGAAGCACTATCTATTATGACTTGTACAATATTCACTTTTCTAATCTTCTGCACAAATTTACCAAGTGGCTTAAATATTCTTTCTCAACTCTTCATAGAAGAAGAGGCATCAACGGATTCAATAAACATTGTTCTGTTAGAACAACTTACTAAAAAATTAATCAATGTTCTTTCTCTTCTATCTTTCCATTAATCCATCATAATAGTGCATCCTATCTTAGCCCATTCTTCCTCATAATTGGCCATCAACTTCTCTACATGTTCCAACTCCTTCAATAAAGGAACTTGTTTTTCATGATACATTGGTGGTTTCATGCTAGGATTATATTGGCTACTAGCTTCTATAACTATTGAAAAACTGTCATAGTTAACTACATTAAATAGGATCCCTACATCATGCATTCATCGTGCAATGTGTTTGTAGGCCTCCTCTCTTGCTTCTTTTTTTATATGCATTACTTATCAAAGTTTGTTTCTCCTTTTTCTGTTTTTCTTTTCTCCACCACATTCTCAGGATCAAGTGTGAAAAATGTCCATTAGCCTTTTTTGCCTTGGCTTTTTCAGAGGAGTTGTTTTGGTGCTTCAACTAGAAGCCACTATCTTTTTACCTCACTTGTAAATAATCGCAACATCGTCCTCTTCATTATCTTCTTCTTTAAAATCAACCCTATGCGAATCTTGCACTAAATTCAATCATTCCTTATCCTATTTTTTCTTTATCATGTATTCTCCAATCTCTTCTCTCACATGTTCAGGGCATTTTTTACATGCGGTTGCGTTTCTATGTCATGGCTTCTTTAGTTACTTTAGCATAAAGATGCATTTAATTGTATTCAAATCTTTCGAATCCTCTGCATGTGCATAGTTCCATGCAGGGCCCTTCTTTGAACTGCTCATGATGTATCTAAATAAAATACACTTGTGACATAACCCAAATTAGCACAATCGAGTAAATCTCGAGCTAAAGAGTCAACTTCCCAAGATCAATCACGTTTAGGAAAGAGAATTTTTTTTTAAATAATTGCATGTCACTCTTCCAAGAGTTAAAAGTTAATGAATTCCATCATATCAAAGTTTTATAAGCAACATAACATAAAACGCTTTAAATAAAATTCAAACTCATGTCTTTCTTCCTTTTCTTTTAGCCACATTGACTTGCATTTTCTAAAAAAATAAAATAAAACAAGCGTAAGTCATAGACTTAGAAAGCAGGTGAATTATAACATATTCTTTAACCTTGAATCATCATGTATGGCATAACAAACTTCAAGATTTATATATGTTATTCCAAATTTGTAATAATCATTACCTTAAATAAAATGGCCTTTAATATAATTACCCACATAAACATTATGAAAATAGCTTCAAATGCATCATCTGACCCTTCCAATAGATCCAAAATATTCAAAAACAGAGAAATCAACTATTTAATTGTCCAAATCAGACCTTCTGGTGAGAAAATATATCAAAATCAATATGAACAGCTCTGATTGCGTCATGTGTCCACCAGTGGCCGTGGCTGGCCCATTTCCAGTCGGTGCTGGGCCTCTAGGCTCAAGCCCATTGTCTGGATGGTGGGCTCCAGAGTCCAGCCCATTCCAGGCTCCGGAGTCCAACCCATTCCAGGTTCTATAGTCCAACCCATTTCAGGTTCTACAGTCTAGCCCATTGGCTTCACTCCACAAAAGCCCATTGGGTTACCACTCCTCTCAAATGTAAATGGGCAGAGATGGTGGGATGTGTTTCCAGAGGCTTTTTAGCCACTGGATTTTAATTTATTTTAATTTCTACTATAATCTAGTTTTCTAATAAAAAAAATTCATTCATAATAACCCAGGCACATTATTCATTCCATGTAATCCACTAAATCTAACACATGTATATCTAAATAAGATTTGCTTTTTAATGGTCAACAACTACCATTGAATACTAAACATTGACATCTCTTAACTCAACATAAGAAAAATTATAACTAGATTAAGGCATGTGTAACAAAGTTTTCCAGTGGGTTTGATCATAAAAAAACTCATGCATTTCATCTGAAATTATTTCATTGCTTTTTGTGCCCAAACATCACCACCAAAATAATTCTCTATTTGTAACACAACAGCATATATGCCATTCCTTTCTATTCATATGTAAAATCAAATGATTTGTAATCAATGCATACATACAAATCAAAATTATAAATAGCATGGTTTAATAAATCAACTCTGCAATTAGTGCATAATGGATTAATCTAAATTTCCCATAATCCAATTCAGGATGAATAGTGTTTAATAAATCCATTAACCAATTATACAAAACATAAATTAAAAATATTTCAAAAATAGTCACCTACTTATCTTTTATGAAGAATTAAAATACAAAAATCTTCCTTTTCTTCTCTTCCAGCATCTTCTCTCCCTATGCCTTCTCTAATATCCCTTTTATGACTTCTCCTTCTACTTCCCTTCTCAGATTAAAACTCCTTTTAAATAAGGAGATAACTTTCACAACGCATGTAGCATTCAGTTTTTAAAACTGCTAGTGGGTCCCATGACAAAAAAATGAGAAAAAGAAATTATCTAATTCTTAAACATGATCTAAATCAAACTCTAGACCTCCCCCTTCATTAACCATGCTTCTAACCATCTGAGCTACACAGGTTGCTAAAATGAAATTCATAAAATATGATGTCAAACTTCCAAGGTCAACAAGTTAACTTTGCCACATAGGCACCCATCCATCCATTTATGTTTGACTAGTCAAAATAAAGCATAAACAAACATGATATGTTGCAATACTTCTATAATTCTATTCTACTGCAAACATAAGAGTAAAAACAACCACAAGTTCAATGATCCATAATAAAAAATTAATAACAAGCATAAAAGTAATAAAGCATCGAACACCAAGGATCACCATAAAAGATTATACGTATCTCAATCTACTTATGAATTAATCATTCATGATGAATTTATTATTTTATTTCAATAATAACATTGATGGGAACTGAGCAACATATTAGAATTCATAGGCTCACAGCAATATTTTTTGCAGTAAATTATAAAAAATTAAAAAACAGAACATGGATATTTGATACCTATAGATTCTGTACACATAATAAGTTATAGATTATTCAAGGAGATAGATGGTGGCATAAAAAAACAAGTAGCAGCGATGAACAATCTATATATTTGATATTTCAGAATAATTTTTATATTCTTTTGCAGCAAACTAAGAAAACAGGTTTCGACCTTGGAGCATTAGTTGATGGCAATCATGGCATGCAGCAACAACTAAAAAAAACAGCAACGGCAAAACATTAACAAGAGCAATATTAAAAAAAAAAAAAGGAAACAGCAACAACAACAAGAGGTATGATACAGCAAGGGAAGCAAGAATGAAAGCAGCAGAGACAAAGGGAAGCCACTGCACATGACGAAGACAGGAAAAAAAAAAGAAAAAAACACTAGCAGAAAAATCTGCTTATGACGCACAGATGACAGAATGAAGCTAGAATGAAGGAAGAAGAAGAAAAGAACAGTGAAAAATAAAGGAATAAGAAAAATGGAATAGAGAAAAGAGGAAGAAAAATAGTAAAAGAGAAGAAGTAACTTACCTCTCAAGCAGCAAAAGCTTCATGCTTAACTTTCTCTAGCTGTTGACAGAGATGGAGAAGAGAAATGTTCACATTTTTTTTCCCTTTCCCTCTTCTTTTTGGCGTAGCTGGGATGGCGTTTTGCCCTACAGCTTTCGACTTTTCTATCCGGAAGCTTCAGACAAAGTTTCAGCCCTTTTTTTAAATTTTTTTGACCTACATCATGTGCCTACAAAAGGCCCTAAAGGTGCATGCCTTGCACCCTAGAATAAGGTGCATAAAGGTGTGCCTGCATGGAGTCTTTTTAAAAATGCCTTGCTAGAACCAGTTAAGGCACTGCCAGTGCACCTTGAAGAGCCTTGAGCCTTGGCACGCCTTTAACAACTATGGTTTTGAGTGGAGAAGGCTGGAGTCATTCCTAACCTTTGGCCTTTTGCTCAAGGCTACCCTAAGACTTGAACCCATGTTTTCATTTTTTTTATGAGTCAGAAGTTTCTTTGTTCCAGTGCATTCAGGGAAATAGTTCGACATGTTGGCTTGCTGTATATCTGCTGAATGTGATCCTTTCCATGCTTTAATCTATGCCTTTATTTATTCATATTAATGGGATCAAACTGCTCATTTATGGAAAAGAATGCCTTCACTGATTTATTTGAAAAGAATGATGTCTTTATTCTAATCCATTCTGGTCATGGTAGTTACTTCAGGATCTAATATGCAGTTTGTCAGTGCAGCAGATATTAATAATTGCGTTAAGAAAATCCAGACCCTTAAATATGGTGAAGAAGTCTGCTATAATGGCACCTTGATCATAAAAGCATTCAGCTCAGGCTTGGAGATAGGGAGTTGTAATTGGATGATAAATGGTCCAAGGAGAAATGTAACATACCTTTCAAGCTCCATCCCTCAGTCAGCTCCTGCAATGGATTTTAATTTTCAGCCTCTGCAAGGGAATGATATATTGATATTTTCTGATTTTTCATCTTTGCATGGCAACACCTTGCGTATGAGTCTGGCAATATCAGAGACAGAAGCTTCACATTTGTCAGTGAACAGGTCTGTTTCCTGTTACTATTTTGAAGTGCAGCTCATGTTCCTTTCTGCTAGCATAGATATATCCTTTCGCGGAATGCCTCACCAACTAGGCTCAACTGCTACAACTATTCTTAATAATTTTGATGAACCTATTCTCAATATGAAGTAAACTGTCTATTTCTGATTCAAGGTTCAAGGTGGTTGATCCTAGAGCATAGGGGATGCACACTGTATGATTAGTTTCATGAGACTGATGTTTGGATTTCTGTATCCTGGACCCACATATACAACCGAAGCCTTATGTTGTCAATATCAGCATTAGAATTCTTGATATGGTTTCAATAATATTGTTTTAAAGGGGGGCTTTTGTATTATTGAACTAGAGAACGTGATTTTTTGTTTTTTCCCATTTTATTGGTAAGACCTAATGATACTGTTGGTCAAATTTCATTTTACCAATATTATCATAACATTTTATTGAAAATATCATGTATAAAATCTATCAGTAAATTCATGATAATCTTGGATAAAAGTATTGTTTAGGGAAGGGAAAATGGTGTCCGTTGCTGGAAGTGCCCCTATAGAGGGTTTGGAGGATAGATCTACCCATTTCAACACCTGTCGAATAGATTTGCATAAGAAAAACACAAATTTGAAGATTAAAACAAAATCCCACCTTTTCCACTTGGACATCCAGTTAGCCAACAGGTAAATTTTTTTTATTTCATCCATCTTAAACTTGCTTTGCTTTTGAAAACACCAAAAAACAGTGCTGGGGATGTAATATAACTGTTTATATATTACTGATTTGAGTGCCGTTTTTTCCCAGATTTAGGGAAGAACAGCCGATTTAGAGAAAATCCTCAAATCATTTTATTTAACTCAAATTTGTGAGATTCGATGAATAATAATGCCTTTAGGATGATAGATCTAATATAAAACACAGATTTGCGTATTTAATTTATGATTAATTAGGGTTTTGAAAAGTTCCGGGATGTATTAGGAAATTCTCTGAATCAAATATTTCCAAGTAGATTTGAATAGGGATTTACCTTCAAACAGTTGGAGCTAATATTTCCTAATTAGTTTTTAATTATGGTTTAATTTGGAAAGATTAATAATCTGCGCTAATATAATTTGATTAGGTCAGTACTGTAGGACACTTGGGTCCTTGTTAATATGGAATGGAATTGAAGAAATTAGATAATATGGGCTGACACCTTTGTTTTCAGGCTAATTATTTAATTATTAATTAATAATAATTAAATAATTTATTTGCAAATAATGAAAATTTGACAATAATTATCAGATTATTAAATTTCAATCATATTTGATATCTCTATGATTTAAAATATGAGAGGAAATGCTAATATAAATTTTTTCCACATTTTTTCTTTTGTTTACACCACTGTACATGTCATAGGTATCTCCATTTTTCAATACCTATTGGCATTTAATATATTTTTTTTGCTCTAAATGTATATTTATATTTATCTTAATTTGTTTTGAAGCTTCATAAAAAAATTCTCAATTTTTTGCTTTTTTAATTTTTTCTAAATAAAAACAATATGATCTCTGATATGGTATTTTTTTCCCAGACCACTGATATATCTTTAATTATTGATAAAGCAAACATTGGTTCATAATTGCATAGAGTAGCAATCAATTCGTGTTTGTGGGTAATGCAAAAATGTTCTGTCATCGAGGGATTACTTGTCATGCAATCTTCTATTGGTGTGTTGCAACCTGGATGCCACAACTATTGCGGGGTGGTAAAGAGGATTGGTGTGTTGAAGAACCTGCCTGTTGTACTGCCAGCCTGTTGTACTGGCATGGAAGGGGTATTCTTGTGGAGAAAATATAGCTGTAGAGACTGAGAGATTTGAGTTTCTTGGCTACCGTATGGTGTCAATTTGGAAACATTTTAACCTTTTACAATAACATGGACTTAATTGCTACAGTTCTCTTTATGGTTGATTAGGTTGCAAGTGTTCTTTTAACATTAAGTTAGAAGTTGGATCTACATTGTAATACCTTGTTTTGTTGTTGAATTGTTGTATGGTTTCTCTTTCCTCTTTTATTTTGAAGAGACATATTTTCCATGTATTGTAGGGAGAACTTTGATGAGATGGATGAGCTTATGAAATCCTTAATAACTGGTGAGGGCTCTGAGGAGATGGAAAAGATAGCTTTTATATGTTCTTGTGCTGTAAATTCTGTCAAAGGAGGAGGCTCTGTTCTAATACCAATGGGTCGGCTAGGCATTGTACTCCAGCTTTTGGAGCAACTATCTCAATCACTAGAATCTGTAACTCTGAAGGTTTTTAATTCCCTACAATTTTATTTGTTTGTTTATTTATTTATGTTTGCCATAATAACACACAGAACTGCCAATGAGCTGCCTGTACATCAATATAAAGTTCCACTATAAATTAGTTGGTCATATTCACCACTCAAAAAGAAAACCAATGCCGTGATATTGGCATCAGCTCTCATAACTCTTGTAAAGTTTATACATTATGCGATTTTGCCAAGCTTAATGTTGAATCTGTTGAATATACCCAACTGTGGAGACTTCATGACTCAAAAATTGTATTGTATAATTTTTTGTTTATCACTTTTACATAATTGTTTTTTGTTCTTTTACTTTAACAGTCTAATGGTTACAGATGTTTTACATTTGGATTGATTAGGTTCCCATTTTTATGATATCTGCCATGGCAGAAGAGACTCTGGCATACACAAATGTAATACCAGAATGGTTATGCAAGCAACATCAAGAAAAGGTGCAGTCTCTTTAGATTCTTTTCAGATACGTCCAAACTAAATTTCTTTTAAGGTGTTGTTAGTTCATAACAACTAAACAAATGCTACTCCATGGATTGGTTATGCAGCTGTACTTTGGTGAGGCATTGTTTGGCCATGAAGAGCTCATGAAAGGGAAAAAGCTTCATGTATTTCCTGCAATTTATTCATCCAATTTATTGTAAGCGCATCCTTATTTTGTGTTATGCCGTCCAGATGATATGCACTCTTGTTTGACAATGGCTAGAACATTTAAAAGCGAATAAAGGAACTCACGGACTGATGAGTAGACATTGTGTTGAATGAATTCCTTTTTTTGCCCCTTGTATCTGTTCGTCCACCTCTTCACACTTTCTATAGCAACCATCTACTAAACTTGACCATGATTGTCTGTGAAAAAATCATTTCGCCAAGTGTATTCATTCAAAAACTATGTTTATTTACTTGATTGGCTCATAAGGGAACTAGAGGAAGGTCAAAAAGAACATGGTTGGAGGTCATTAGGAAAGATATAATATGAAAATGCTTAAGCTTATTGAGGACATGACTCAAGTTCAAGTAAGAATGAGTCCAAGTAAGAATGTTGAAATAGGATCTATGCAGTTGATCCTACTTTGGTGGGTAATGGCTTATGATGATGATGATGATTTATTGTTGGCTCTATTACTTTTTTCATTCTCCTGTTGGCCCCTTCATTTGCATATCTATAATTAATTATGTTTAGGAAAAAAAAAGAAAAAAATGAAATAATGATTTTTCATTGAGGTCACAGTTGTCCTAATACAGCCTTATCTCAATTTCCAACTAGGTTTTCTGTTATTTGGAACAAAAATGCCTACTTATAAATTATTTATTTTCACTAATCTTTTTATTTTTATTGAGGTTGTAAATTTCAAATGTTGGCATTTTGGAAATCTTTTCATTGTTTTTCATTTGTATTTTAGCTTTAGATTGGACTTGAAAGTTGGAAATAAAGAAGGTTGAACATACACTGTTAAAAGTTTTCAACTCATATTGAAGGGTGGCAATTTGGGTTATCATCTCAGACTAATTTTTGATATGCAATAGACTGATATTCTATAAGATACAATTTTGGAATATGATGAGATGCTTAAAAGGCAGTTCCCTGGAACATTGGATTGTTATCGTTGAATTGAAAGGTCCTTCGGGTGAATCTGCAGCTCCAATGTTGATACATATTGGGCATTATGCTGGGATGATACTCAAAAGGTATGCTTATGTCTACATGATCAGCCATTTGCTTCTATTTTCTTTCTTGAAGGAACTTTTTTGTTACCCCTGTGAACAGGATGACTTGGCAGGAGCCTTGCATTGTATTTTCTCCACACTGGAGCCTGCGGCTTGGTCCTGTTGTTCACTTGCTTCGGCGCTGGTCTGGGAACCAGAACAGCTTACTTATTCTGGAGGTATGCTATTTGTAGCAACTGCTCGAAGTGTTTTACATGCATGATTAGATTCTAGAGGGAGGCAGGCTGGGAGTTGTATTCACGAACTGCCAGTTCTCATATGATATAGTTCTGGCTGACTCAGTGGAATGATGCATTCCTGGTTGACAGGAAGGAGTGGATGCTGACGTAGCTCTCTTGCCATATGTACCAATGGCAATGAAGGTTCTTCAATGTTCATTTCTATCTGGAATAAAGTGAGTGGGTTTTTTTTCTTGGTAGTGGCATAACTGATTTTTCTGATATATTGTTGGAACATTTCCAATGGCTTCTTTGTCCAATCTTGTCTCTGTAAAAGTTAAGATCTATTGTAAGATGATTTGCACAGCATCCATGAGCTTTTGTTTGTATAATTGAGGTCCTCATATTGGCTACCTGGATTGGTAATTAATGGACTTTAGATACAACATTGATGTCTCATGTAGTATAGCCAGCACTACATAAAATGTGATGCTGCAAGTCGACTCCAGTGTAGATGCCCTGTGCATAAATCAGGCAGTCTGATTATCTAAAAAGCTGACTGCTTGAACATAGGGTGTTGCCTGTTTCGATGGTAAGGCTCTTCATCTGCATCCTTGGTACTGCTGGTTTGAGTCATGGAATAACCTCTTCAACAAATTTGAGGTAAGGTTGCTTAAATCTTACCTTTGTCAGACCCCATGTTGGTGGGAGCCTTGTTCGTTGGGTATGCCTATGACTTTTTAAGAATTCAATGTCTTGCTAATCTTGTTACTGGACTGATCTTGTTTTCAACAAGGACATTTACATGATTGGGCACACCAGATGCATGATATTGATGGGGTGAATCTTTGCCAACTGGGTACTCATGGTCATGGATGCGACCATATTTTGTTAGTTCATAGTTGATAGCATTTGGTGTGGATGAGCCTCCATATTTTATTGCATTCAACGAGGCCTTTTGTTCTTATTTATTAATGGCACAATTTTGTGCTTCACACTGAAACTGAATCAAGACTTTGAATAAAAGTAAAGCCTCTGCATGCTTGTGTTTGCAGGATGCAGAAGATTCAGCCACTTCTGGAGATCTTGCAGCCGAAGGTTGTTCTGGTGATTAATTTCAACTTTCTCCAATCTTTTCTTAAACATTGACAAACATTGATTAAAATTTTCAAATAATTTCAGAGACTTCTGTTTTTTCTCTCAACAGTTTCCTGAAGATATGAGAAACCAGCATAACACTCCAAGCGCAAACTTAAAACAATTCTTATACTACTCAGAAAATGAAACAGTATGTGTGCCAAGCTTGAGTGAAGATTATGAAACTGACCTGGCGACAGAATTGGCATTTAAGCTTCAGCCTAGGACAACGACAAGGTGGGAAAATATAGCTGTTGCAAGGTTGAGAGGGGAGCTCGTCGTAGGCCATGGCAAACACTCGTTAGTTATGGCGAAGGAACCTTCTTGCGTTCCAGACCACCGATTGCTCCACTGGGGTTCTGTCGACACAAATTCCTTACTGCTGGCATTACAGGAAAAGGGCATGCATGGATCCAAAGATGGCTTCTTGCCAGATGGTGCTTGTCTTTTGCGTCTCCATGAGCCCAACAAGGCTCGGATAGAAATAGGCAGAACTCAGACAACCATCATTTCAGGCGATGAAGCTCTCCGGGCTAGGATCTTTGATGTTGTTAGCAGCATTCTTGATGGTATTTGAAGGAAGAGTAATTTAAGAGTCTGGATTGGATACTGGATCTGCATGATTCTCTGTTTGCATGGCATTTATCCTTACCAGATGCTGGTCGTCTATAGAGGGCTGCATGACCTCGAAATGACATTTGATTTGATTATGCGTACCTTCTTGATTGTGCAATTTTGCAATTTGGAATATCCTTTTAACTGATGTCTGATGAGTAAATAGGTAGGCATTTAAGAGGGTTCAGTTATATAGTTGGAATCAAAGCCTAGTTAATAATAATAATAATAATAA
>JAYJMB010002642.1:37044-48096 GCA_036873735.1 Pouteria campechiana
TAAAGGATGCAAAAGCTAACGACATTCTAAAGGCTTTCATTCTAGTAATAGGGGCATATGAGTCTTCAAAGTCAATTCATTCTTCTTAACAATACCCCTTTGTTATCAATCTTGTCTTATTTCTTACTACTATTCCAGATTTATTTAATTTGTTCCTAAAGACCCATTTAGTTCCTATAACGGATTGATGGTTTGGCCTTGTGCCTTGGAATAAGTGCCCATACATAATTTCTTTTGAATTGGTCCAACTCTTCTTGCATAGCTATGATAGAATTTTCATCTTTTAAGGCTTGTTCTATGCATGTTGGATATAGTTCAGAAATAAAGGTAAAATTATCATATACTTGGTGATATGAATATCTAGTTCTAACTTTATCATATATATTACCAATTATCTGGTATTCAAGATTAGCATGCATGAACTTTCAATTTCTAGGAAGAAAATTGTTATCTTCATCGTTTACCTCATTCGTGGATGGTTTATCTTCATCCAACATTGTTTGTGGAGCTTCTTTTTCTTCATATTGTAGTTTCATCTTCTCCACAATTGTTGTGAGTTCACTTGTCTTATCATCAAAATCACTAACTCTCCTTGAAGGGTTAGTACTTTCATCAAGTTTTACGTGGATAGATGTAACGCCTCTCTTCCCTAGAGCGTCACTAGTGGTAAATTTAGAGAAAATTCTAAAAGAGTCTTTCTTGATTTACCATCATTGTCCTGTATACAATATGCTAAACCATAATAATTACATAATAAATATCCTCAAATATGCAAATATAATATCGTCGCCTCTAGGCCCTATCATTTTCTGCACAAACTATATAACTACTGCCTCCACAACACATATTATCATAACACCCACAGACTAAGATAGGGGTATACTGTACCCTAGCTGTCAAATCATATACACTCACACTACAAAATGGCATGCTGTACAACTAAATAATGACCTATGTCTAATATATATCTAAAATTCATCCAATAATATACATCATCATACATTATAAAAAGGAGTAAAGCCTCTAATGGTGTCACAGCCTAGCCCCGTCATGAAACCTAAAACCTTGTTGGGATTCGTCCTCTGGCCTGTCAGCTAAAAATTTAAATAAAAGTATGAGTCTTGGTAAAACTCAATAAGCAAGTAAGAGAAAAAATATGACTGTAAATAATGTAACAAATAAGGTCAAATAGAGTAGTAAACAATGATGCAAATAGGCAAAATATGCCATACCATATGAAGGATGTCATAGTCAATCGATAGCCAGATTCGTTAAGATTTTAATGATAATATTTTATTAATTATTTCATATACATACTCATAATGATATCTTATACATAGTTAACCAGTTAATATCAGCTCGAATACTAATCCATCATATTGCCCTTTTTATTTGCCAATCCACATCTATCTCCTACACCAGTACATTGCTCCACAATCATTCATACACTCCATGACCATCCATACACCCCTCAACCATCTACACACTCCTTGAGAGGCACACAAATTAGAACACTACCCTTTCACTCTTTAGCACGTTAGGTCCATGCCGGCACTCCAAGCTAGAAACCTGCTAGGCCCACACAGCCATACTGCTGCATCCAGTGGCACCCCGCCCTCATCACCTCACAAGGGTACAATTTTTCGTAAACATGCCTACTCAAGCTACTTAGGCAAATCATAGCAATCAGACTATCCAAGCCAATAGCAATGCCTAGCTACGCCAGCTGCCCACACAACCACCCATTGGCCAACTAGGCCACTCCTCTCTCCACATGACATATACAACTTAGCCCCACGACCATCATAAAATACATATATGAGCAACATTAGGCTCTGTGCCAATCAAGTGCCAAAACCAGAATATATCGGCACTCTTGGGGGCATAAAATACGTATAAATAATTTTTAAAATAAAATTTTTATTTTCTAGTTTATAAATCTTTTCTTGACCTGAAAATGTTTTTGTATATTCCAATAATATGAAAAACATTTGGTATAAGCCAAAATAATGTAATTTGAATAGTTAAAAAAATAAAATATGAAAATATAAATAAACATTTATTTAAAATTATACATCTCTGTTGCCACACAAAATATTTTAGTTAATATACCCTAATATAATATAATTTTTGTAAAAACTTTAGCTTAAAATAAGTCAAAATGAGAATATTAAAAATAAAGTAAAAATTCAAAAGGGTGTGATGTTATTAGCATCTCATTTTTAGAGTATTTAATATTCAGATTTTCTTAAGGGGTCAAATGGTGGAATTTGTTCATGAAATTTGGTATGCTAGTATTACATTATATTTATTTTAACTAAGAATTTTTATTTTTTTAAAATAATATCACTAAATTGGTTTTTAATCAACCTCAAGAAGGGTACTTGGTAAGGCATTCTATCAGTGCACTGTTCATCCGAATTCCATCTGATTTTTTCTATTATTTTCAATGCAATTAATTCATGCTAATATAATACATTAATTATGGTTGCATAAGGCAGATAATTCATGTTTAAAATCATGTAACTCATATACAAAAATTTTAGATTGCGAGTGCCCAAATCATAATCATTCAAAGAAATTAAATTAAACTTAAAACAACTACCAGCTACCTTAATTAATTGAACAATTTGTACAACCTTTACATTCCAATTTACACCCTTAATGATGCTTTAATCTCTTTCCAAATTTACAGCCTAATCAGTGAGAAAAATTATATTAAACTTTATTAAAAAACATTAATGTGGAACTAAATATATACTTAATTGCTAATTCCTAATTGATCTTAATTAGTAATTAATCATGTATCAAATACTTTAATTATAGCCCATATCACCCATTTACAGATTTTACAAACCCTAAATTGATCCCATCTTAATCAAACATAAAAAATTCAGCTATACTTCAATGAAATAATAATATACACATAACTAGGAGGCTGTTTTAGTTAACTTTTCACCTTTAATCCTCT
The DNA here is from genome assembly GCA_036873735.1 of Pouteria campechiana. Classification (NCBI taxonomy): domain Eukaryota; kingdom Viridiplantae; phylum Streptophyta; class Magnoliopsida; order Ericales; family Sapotaceae; genus Pouteria; species Pouteria campechiana. The sequence continues at coordinate 40,016 of JAYJMB010002642.1, forward strand.
GTTTCCTTGATGGGTCCCACCTACAGTTGCTGGTCTTTGGATTTTGGTAACTCTAATGCACTTGAATCAAGAGAATTCTTGATGGAATTAGCTGCAAATCACTCTTGAATTAACTTCCATATGATTTCCCTCATTAACATAGCCTAAATTCATCATTTGGGAGAGGTGGAAATGCATGGAGGTTAGGGAGCAAGAGTTTTATACATGAAATGGGAGAGAGGATGGCCAAAAGTTATCTTTTATTTGCAAAATTGTATGGTGCTCTATCTGCCCATTTCACTACGTGCACATGCAATGTATTTGCTATTTTTTTCATCATCTTTATTCCATTTCTTCAATATATTTGGACCATTCCACATGATTCTAATAGTTTTTCTGACTAAATTTCAAATTTCTAGTAGGTGTGTATACACACTTCACTACCTCGTTTTTATTCAATTTTTTCAACTTTTTTGCATTTATTTAGCATAAGTTAATGTACTTCATTCCTCATTCGCATATTAATGATACTAATCCGCATGATTTCAGATTTCATGACTTTGAATTATAAATTTTCCCAAAATTTAAGTGTATTCACATGTACTGCATACCAAATTATAAAAATTGAAACCCAACATACTTGAAATTTTTAGGGCCTTACAACAGACTCCTTAAGAATTATACTTTTCAAGTTGTAGACTCTAAATGCCTTGTTAATGATGGAATATCCAAGGAAAATACCTACGTCATATTATTATCAAATTTACCAAGATTTTTCTTTCCATTGTTAAGAATGAAACATTTGCAACTAAAAGTATGAAAATGTGAAATGTTTAGCTGTCTGACATCATATAATTCAAATGAATTTTTGTTGAGTATTGGCCTAGCAAAGATTCTGTTTATGATGTAAAATGTATTGTTCATTGCTTCAGCCTAAAAATATTGAGGTAAACCGTATTCACTCAACATTGTTCTTGCCATCTCTTGCAAATATTTATTTTTTTCTCTTAGCTACTCAATTTTGTTGGAGTATTCTTGGTGCAGAGAATGTATGAAATATATCAGTGCTTTCATAGAAAGCAGTGAACTTTTTATTCTCAAATTCTCCACCATAATCACTTCTTATGGCAATAATATGAGTGCTTTGTTCGTTTCACACATGTTTGGTAAAGATTTCAAAGAATGAAAAAGCCTCATCTTTTGATGTGAGAAATATTATCTGGGTAAATCTAGAAAAGTAATCTACAATAAAATATGCATAGTATTTTCCTCCAAGACTCTTAGTTCTTGTTGGTCCAATAAGATTCATATGTAGCAGTTGAAGTGGCTTAGTTGTGTCTACTTTGTTTTGTTCTTTGAAAGATCCTTTTACTTGATTTCATTTTAAGCCAGCATCACACAACTATTTTTTGTCAAATTTTAGCTTTGGTAAGCCACCAACAAGATCTTTATTGTGCACTTAGAAGGTTATGTTTCGATCCTTCTACAAGCAAAATATTTGAAATTGTAGTAGATTATGGTTAGCCAACCTTACAAATCCCAAACACTCAACCTTTTTCCATTATCCCCAAAGGTATCTGTTCCTCAATTCTTTGCTTTGAGCTCTATGAACAGTTCCCTCTCCCCTATCATGTGCCTTGAGCAACCACTATTAATGTACCATGTACTACTTCTTAGGCTCTTAAGCACACCTGCATAGACAAGGTTAAGCTTTAAGTTTTGGTACCCATTTGGGAATGGGTCTAGGTGGGTTAGTGGTAGAAAATTTTGGTAGCTATTGCTTCTTGGGTGCCACTAATATAATATTTAGAGAATAAGTTGCATTTATAACATTCGCAACTGCCTTAGGTACCCAAATCAAGTTTTGTTTGGGTCCTTATTTTCTTCAAGATTCATGATTCATTTTATTTGAATTTTGTCTACCTTTCTTCTTTGGTTTTATTTTTAATAAGGTGGATGTCGAAGTCTTCTTTAGGACATCATTTTTTGCCTTGACCTGCTCAAGTTGTTTTAAGATGTTTTGGTTAACGTTGAGCTTCAAGTTTTTCTCTTTTAATTTGGAGCATTCAATTGTCATTCTGTCAAGCTCCTTTTTGGTCACCCTAAGCTTGGCTTTTAAAGTTTTGAAGTTAAAATATAGTTCTTCCAGAGCTTCTTTAAGACTAGGAGTTTTAGGTTCTGAATTTACCTCATCTTCATGGATGGCCATGAAGTTGATTCTTATGTAGTGTTCTTTCTGATTTCTTTTCCTTGGTGAGAGTGTGCTGATGTGTGCTTCATGTTGTTTCTCAGCTTCACTCAAGCTTTCTTACATCATATTCTCCAACATTTCCCGTTCAACCATTACTTTCCGCTTCTCTATTGAACATACTATCTAACTTGATTTTGATGACAAACATTCTTAACCAAGCATGTTTTGTTGATGAGCAAAGACATGAGTGAACATTAAGGTACTAACAATCTGCTCTCAAGTATGTTGTAGAAATATTAACTTATACTCAACTTGAGAATAACATTCATGATGATAAAAGAAAGACATAAAGTAAATGCTCTTTTAAAATTAAGTGTATAAATTTCATATATACTTAAAATAAAAAAAAATAAAAATTTTAAAGTCTTGAAGACATGCTTCGAAGCTAATAGAAGCATCTTCAGAGTCATCATAATGAGCTTTGGAGTAAAATGGAACACTTCGGAATCGTCACAATTGTACTTCAGAGTAAACAGACAAGCTTGGATAATTTTCGGAGTAAACATGGCATATTTTAGAGTTGATTAGAAAGCTTTAAAGTCAGCCTGAGATAAGCTTCGGAGACTTCACAGCAAGCTTCAAAGTTAATTCGAACAACTTTGGAATCCTCAAAAAGTCTTTTGGAGTCGTCATAAGCACACTTTGGAGTCAATAGCAAAGCTTTGGAACCTTCATAGCATACTTTAGAATCATTATAGCAAGCTTCAGAATCATCAAGTATGCTTTAGACTCATCATGAAAATTTTAGAATTATCATAGTACACTTCAGAAGCAATAGGACAAGCTTTGGAGTTAACCAGTTATGCTTTGGAGTAAACAAATATGCTTTGGAGACTTGGAGTCACATTTCAGAGTAATTCAAGCAAACTTCAGAATTCATTAGACCTGCTTTGGAGTCCACAAAGCCTCACTTTGGAGACAATAATCAAGGTTCAAAGTCATTAAACAATACTTCAATGTCACCTTTCTGAAACATTAAAAGTTCAGAAACTTGAAATCCTCTCTACAAAGGACTATCGCAATCAAGAAGGCTTACTATAATTTTAGAGAATTTGAAGAAAACTAATAAGAACATCCAAAATCAATCAAGATATCATCTGTTCACTCGTCTCTTCAGAATAATTGAAGAAGCAACTTCAGAGCATCCGATATGAAAGTAAACGCGGAGAAAAGCCAGCGACAGAGGAGTAGACTGATACCAAATTGCAGCAAAGTTAGACGTCAAACAAAGTGAAAGATGAAGAAAAATATTTTTGAATGTTTGAATGTTTGGCAAAGTCAGCAATGGAAAAATCTCTCTCAACCTAAAAAAGAGAGATTCAAAAGCAAAAGAAAATAATTATTAAATATTATTGAATACATGAGAAATACAAGAAGAGCATTCAAAATCTTTTTCAAAGTTCAACTCCAACGGCTATATCTCTGTCAGAAGCTCTCAAAGCCTAAATAGTTTCTCAATCAAGGAGTTTGAATCTTTTACTCTCATCACTTATTAATTTACTAAAAGTTTAGAATTTTATGTATAAGTCTGCCTAAGTAAGAGGCATTAATCTCTACACTTCGTATTAGTATTTGGTAACACAAGCAGAGTGCTTGGTATTTATGTATTGAAATAAGCAAGTAGGGAGCTTGCTAAAAGGGTACAAGTTCATTAGTGAACTTTAAAAACCAACAAGTTGTAAAATTTTTTGGTTAGCTTAGAAAATTAGTAAGTTGGTTGGTGAGCTTGTTGTAAAACCAAGTGTTAATGGAACTTGAGATTAGTAGAAGAGATTATCTCAAAGAAGTGGAGTAGGAACCCAGGAAGGGCCGAATCACTATAAAAATCTTGTGTTGCATATTGTGCAATTTATTCTATTTATTCATTCAACACTTGGATCATTTAATTTGGCCAAAAGTTTTAAATGCTCAATTCACCCCCCTTCTTGAGCTATCATTGTGCAAGGGATCAACAAGTGGTATTAGAGTAGGCTTCACTAGTTAAATTTTGATTACCAGTGTATTAACTTGTGAAGATATTCAAATGGCTAGTATGTTCCACAATACATCTGCTGAAAGACAATCTACTTCCAAACCCCCTCTATTTGATAGAACCAATTATGGGTATTGAAAAATGAGAATGCAAAATTTCTTGATTGCCACAAATTACCAATTATGGCATGTAGTGAAAAATGGAAAGAATGCCACCAACATTGAAGAAAAATACACTCCAGAAGATATATAAGTAGTAGAAGTGATGTTAAGGCAAAGAACTACCTTTGTTGTGTATTAACTTCTTTTGAGTTTGAAAAGATTTCTGCATGTGATTCAGCTAAGGAAATTTAGGATAAACTTAAGATAATACAGGAAGGTACAAATCAAGTAAAAGAGACTAAAATAAATCTTCTAGTGTAGGAATATGAAGCTTTCTCTATGAAGGAATCAAAAAATATTTCTAAAATGTTTGGAAGATTTTAAAAAATCACCAATAGCTTAAAGAACTTAGGGGAAAAATACGAAGAGACCAAGCTAGTAAAGAAAATCTTGAGATCTCTGCCTAGACACTGGATGCTAAAAGTAACTACCATACAGGAAGCAAAAGATCTAACAAAGATGACAGTAGAAGAACTTATGGGAGCACTCATGACCATGAGTTTTGATGAAACAAAAAGCTCCAGAAGAAGTCAAAGGCAAGAAAATAATAGCTTTATACGCAGAATTAGAAAATGAAGAATCTTCAGAAGAAACTTCAACCGGTGAAGATGATGAGGATATGGCAAAGATAACAAGAAGATTCAGGAACATGCTCAAGAAGAAAAGATTTGAAAACAATTCAAAGAACTTCAAAAGCAAAGATAAAAAAAGAAAGTTCTAATCTATTACAATTGCAACAAGCCTAGGCATATGAAGTTTGATTGCCCAAAACCAGATAAAAAGCAAGGAGACAAAAGGTATAACTCTTACTTTGACAAAAAGAATATTTCTAATAGCAAGAAATTTGGAAAGAAGAAGAAAGCTATGGCTGCCTGGGAAATGCTAAAAAACATGATACAAGAAAGCTTGAGTGAAGAAGAAGAAGAAAATGAAGCTCAATTTAGCACACTCAACTCCAAAGAAAAGGATCAAGAAGAGTATCATACAGGAATAAGCTTCATGGCTATCCATAATGATGAGGTAAATTCGAAACCTAAAATTTTTGATATTGAAGAATTATTAGAAGAATTGTATTCAGATTTCAAAATATTAAAAGCTACACATAAGGAAACTAAAAAAGAACTTGAAAGAATAATTAATGAATGCTCCAAATTAAAATAAGAAAATACATTGCTCCAAATTAAAACAAGAAAATACATTGCTCCAAACTGATCAGAATATAAAACTTGAGCAAATTAAAGCAGAAAATCATGTTCTAAGAAAAACCTTAACTACTACCTTATTTAAACTTAAAATAAAAGATATAGGAAACCAAAGAAAGAAAAATCATAAAAGAAAATCAGAATCCAAATAGAATATGATTTTGGTTCCTAAGATAGTTGCAAAAGTTGTAAATGCAACTACATATCTAGAAAACAAATTAATAACATCTAAAAAATAATGGATGCCAAAATATTATACTACTAACCCACATGGACTCATTCCTAGATGGGTACCAAAAATTATAGCTTAATTTCATTACTAAAGGTATGTTTGAGAGTCACAGAGAATAGCAAGTGGTACACTGATAGTGGTTGCTCAAGACACATGATAGGAGAAAGGGAGCTGTTCATAGAACTTAAAGCTAAAAATGGAGGAACAATTACCTTGGGGATAATGGAAAATGTAGAGTGGTTGGAATTGGTAAAATTGGCCAACCTCCTTTTATTACAATTTCAAATGTTTTACTAGTAGAAGGATTAAAACATAATCTTTTGAGTGTAAGTCAATTTTGTGATAATGGTTACAAAGTTGTATTTGAATCTCATACTTATTCAATATTAGATATTTCAAATTGAGTTGTAGTACTTGGAAAGAGAATGTATATTTGGAGGATTTATATGATATCCAAGTCAAATATCTTGTTGTAAATGACAATGAACCCATGTTGTGGTATAGAAGGCTAGGACATGCCAACAAAAATCTGATGGAAAGATTACGTAATAAATCTTTGGTATGAGGGCAGGAGAATAATAAAAGGGAAAATCTTTAATTTTGGAGCCTTTGGTATGGAATTAGAAGTGTCTGAATAGTATGGAATTAGAAGTGTTTGAATGGTTGAGTTACCAAGGTTGGAATGCATATGTGAGTCACAGAGACAATTTATATTCGAGACTTGTAAGGGCACTTATTTGTAATCTCAATACTTGGACAGAAAAATCATGCATAGGAGAAACAAAAATTGAACTATCCACAAAGAGTTTGAGGAACTATTTCAATCTCTCTAAACAAGAAGAAGAGATTGTATGGCCTTTTACAGCAATGCTATTCTCAGATTTAGCAGAAACTGAGATAGATGAAAAGGAAAACTATTTGCATGCCAGTAATTTGAATGCAAATCTCAAGCTAGCATATCTTATTATTATGAACAATATGTATCCTAGAAGAGGAGCTACTGGTGATGTACCTGAGAAAGATGTAAGAATTATATGGGCATTGAAGAATAGAAAAAAATGAATCTAGCAAGACTGATGGTAGATCACATTCACTTGATTAAGAGCACCACAACGTTTCCCATACCTTATGGAATGGCTTTGACCAAGATGATGAGGAAAGAAGGAGTATATTTCTCAAATGAAAATGAAGAGCTTCTAAGAAACATAGACACATTAGATGAAAAGTCTCTGAAAAGATAGGCTTTAAGCCAACTGCACAAGGTTGGATCAGTGAAAAACCAAGAAGAGTAACTCAATTAAAGGGATCCAAACCTAAAGAAAGACTAGGAAGAGGAGATGTCACAAAATAGGTTAATGAACTAAGGCAAGAACTCTCCTCTCATGAAGAAGAAGAAATAACAAAAAGACAAGAGTTCTTGATTCCACAAATAGAAGCAAGAGAAGAGTTCTACAGTAGAGAAGATGAATAAGAAGCTGACAGAATAGAAGAAGTTCCAATAGAGGAATAAAAAACTGTCATAGAAGAAGTATTGGAAGAAATTTTGAGAGAAAATGTATCTAAAAAATAGTAGCAGCAACCATGCAATCACAAACTCAATCCCCTTCACCCATTAGACACACTCATAATCATCAACCATCCACCTCAACAATTCCCACTACAAAACCTATCTTAAAGAATCTAAAGGATAAAATTACAATGATTGAGCACTACTTGTCTACTTTAGCTCTCCAAATGAATAGGATGGATCATAATCTTTCCATTGCCATGTCATCTATGATCCTGAGAGCTGATAAGATTGACCAAAGACTTGATTCTCTACAAGCCCTAGCAGAATCATTAAGAGGTCAAACCTATCATCCTCACTTCTCACCACCGTATCCTCATTTCTCTCCACCTCTAACTCACGTTTCATCACCTCCATATCACTTCTCTCTAGTCAGAAAAAACTCCCCAATAATAGTGATGTCTTCTCCTTCACACTCACCTCCTCATCCATCATCATCTTCTCTCATTCTAGAGGTTGCTCAACCCATGAGCTAACCTACTAACATCACTTTCTCCACCCCTCCAATACAGCCATCATCATCAGTTCCACCAAATGGAGCCCCATCATTGCCAGAGGATTATCTTATCAATCCTCATCGAGCCATCGTTAGATATGGAAAGTATCCTATCACTGTACCAATTCCTAAATGATACTTTCTTCCCCTAGGAACATCTGATGAACTTGACTTCACTAAAAAGGATCTTTATTTGTTAGGAGAACTCATTCTTGAAGAAT
>JAYJMB010002642.1:48196-58833 GCA_036873735.1 Pouteria campechiana
CTTGAAGAATGGGATACAACGATTCATCGACCACCTCCTCCAACAACTCCTCAAACTCCTCCAAAACTAACTCTTGATAATCTTGACATTCTTATTCATATTGCCAATCTAATTAGGATGACTTTCTCTAAGTTTTTGAATAAAACCAAAATCAATTTTAAAGTTGCTAGAATGTTTCTCTCTCAGTCTATCATCCTATATCCTCAAGAATTTCCATTCTCAGAACTTGAGGATCCTAACATTCTACACAAGATTCAACTTCTTCCCAATTCTCCATTGACTCCCAAAGGTCACATAATTCACATTCCTGATAGAGAGTCAATTCTTCAAGATTATTTTGAGAAACTTCTTCAGATGCTTCCAGCATCAAAACTAATTAGAAAAGTGTTTCCATCTCCCTCAGGTCTTAATCAATTCTTTATTCTCACTAGGGAAGAATTCTCTTTCTACAACAATGCCAACTTAGAGGCCATTGTTGACAATCTTCCTCTTCCATATCCTCAACTTTCAGATTTCTCTATTCAAGATAGAATAAGATAGATACAACCTCCACCAATTACTTATCAAAAACCAAAATCCTCACCACCACTTTCTACTAACCCCAAACCAAAACCACAACTCAAACCATCCTCTTCAAAATAGCCTTCATCTTCCAAACCTAAGAGGAAGCCAAGAATTACACCTCCCAAGGAGCACGAAAATGCTCATCTTGAAAGAATAACCATGTACTATCAGGAGTATACAACTAGGATGAATTCAAATATAGAAAATCTCTTGAAAGGCCTTTTTGTAATCTTTCCTGAACTTCTAGATCTAAAGTTTCGAGAAAGAATTGATTTTATCTATGTATCAAACTGTGGAACTATAGCTTATACACATGAACTTCTTGTATTAGTTCCAAAGGATCCATTTTTCATACCATCTCCTCCAACAAAAAGACCTAGAACATCTAAGCCATCTGCTACACCATCATCCTCTCAACCCAAGCCACCTCTTCTACCTCTCAAAGTTATCTTTCTCAAGACCTACTAAAGAAAAACCAAACCACCCAAATAATACTGCTACCTTTTACATTTTCTAATGTAACTTTTGATTGAACATTTTTGTAATTTCTCTGATCTATATACATTGTATCTAAAAATTTTTGATTAATGACCAGTTCAGTATATATGAATTTTTTTCATGAATATTGGTTGTTTTCACCTTTTTGATTATGACAAAAAGGGAGAAAAATATGAATGTATAAATAGGGAGAAAATATATGTATAAATTGAAATATAAGAAAATGTATTTATAAACTGATACAAATAAAAATTTCTATTGTATGAAATGCAATTATAATAATGTGGATCAATTCAGGGGGAGCTGCACAAAATTAATCAATAGAAAGTTTATTGAAATATCTGCAAATTAAGTCACTTAAGTTTATTGTTAGAAAATTTTGAAAGGTATATCACTCATTGTTTTGTCATCATCACAAAGGGGGAGAATATTGAATGTACTATCTAGCTTGATTTTGATGATGAACATTCTTAACCAAGTATGCTTTGTTGATGAGCAAAGACATGAGTGAAACATTTAGGTAATAGCAATTTGTTCTCAAGTATGTTGCAGAAATATTACTTACACTCAACTTGAGAATAACATTCATGATGATAAAAGGAAGACACAAAGTAAATGCTCTTTTAAAATTAAGTGTATAAATTTCATATATACTTAAAATAAGAAAATAAAAATTTTAAAGTCTTGAAGACATGCTTCGGAGCCAACAAAAGCATCTTCGGAGTCATCACAATGAGCTTCGGAGTAAAATGGAACACTTCAAAGTTGTCACAAATGTACTTCAAAGTAAATAGCAAGCTTCGGACAAGTTTCGAAGTAAACATGGCATATTTTAGAGTCAATAGGAAAGCTTTGGAGTCAGCTCAAGATAAGCTTTAGAGACTTCATAGCAAGCTTCGGAGTTAATTGGAACAACTTTGGAGTCCTCACAGCGTGTTTTGGAGTCATCATAAGCACACCTCAGAGTCAACAGTAAAGCTTCAAAACTTTCACAGCGTACTTTGGAATCATTATAGCAAGCTTCAGAATCGTCAAGTATGCTTCAGAGTCACCATGGAAGTTTCGGAGTTATCATAGTACACTTTGGAAATACTAGGCCAAGCTTCGGAGTTAATCAGTTACGCTTCGGAGTAAACAGATATGCTTTGGAGACTTGGACTCATGTTTCAAAGTAATTCTAACAAACTTCAGAATTTATTAGACCTACTTCGGAGTCCACAAAGCCTCACTTCAGAGATAATAACTAAGCGTCAGAGTCATTAAACAATACTTCAGAGTCACCTTTTTGAAATATTAAAAGTTTAGAAAATTTGAACTTCTCTCTATAAAAGACTGTCGTAATCAAGAAGGCTTACTATAATTTTGGAGAATTTGAAGAAAACTAATCAAAATATCCAAAATCAATCAAGACATCATCTATTCACTCATCTCTTTGGAGTAACTTAAGAAGCAACTTCTGAGCATTCGATATGAAAGTGAACGTTGAGAAAAGTCAGCAACAAAGTAGCAGACAAATTGTAGCAAAGTCAGACGTCAGACAAAGTATAAGGTAAAGAAAAATATTTTTGAATGTTTGAATATCTACCAAAGTCAACAACAGAAAAATCTCTCTCAACCTATAAAAGAGATTCAGAAGCAAAAGAAAATAATTATTGAATATCACTGATACACAAGAAATATAAGAAGAGTATTCAAAATCATCCTTCAAAGTTCAACTCCAACGGTTACATCTCTATTAGAAGCTCTCAAATCCCAAATCGCTTCTCAATCAAAGAGTTTGAATCTTTTACTCTCATCACTTATTAATTTACTGAAAGTTTAGAATTTTATGTACAAGTTTGCCTAAGTAAGAGGCATTCATTTGTACACTTCGTGTTAGTATTTGGTAACACAAGCAGAGTGCTTAGTGTTTATGTATTGAAATAAGTAAGTAGGGAACTTGTTGAATGGGTACAAGTTCATTGGTGAGCTTTAAAAACCAACAAGTTGTAAAAGTTTTTGGTTAGCTTGGAAAACTAGATCGGATTGATCAAAGGTTAGTGGAACCTAAGATTAGTAGAGGAGACTATCTCAGAGAAGTGGAGTAGGAACCCAGGAAGGGCCGAACAACTATAAAAATCTTGTGTTATGTGTTGTGTAATTTATTCTATTTATTCATTCAATACTTGGATCATTTAATTTGGCCAAAAGTTTTAAAAGCTCAATTCACCCCCCCTCTTGAGATACCATCATGCAAGGGACCAACATCCTCCTTGAATCTTTTGTTACATCTATTTTGATTGTTGGAGTTGTTATTCTTCTTGTCAAAGTAAGAATTATACTTTTTCTTTTGCTAATCTCCTTGCTTCTTGTCAGGTTCAAGACAATGAAATGTCATGTGTCCTAGTTTCTAGAATTACTTCCAAACTTCTTCTTCTTTAGCACTATGTTGAATCTCCTGGTGATCATTGCAATTTTTTCATCTTCTTCACCACTTGTTGAAGCCTCTCCTTGAGAGTCATCATCTTTTGAATTTGCTCGTAGAGCTATGGCTCTTTTTTCTTTTGGTTCCTATGAAACCTTTTGCCTCATCAATACTTCATGGGTCATAAGGGACCTCATGAGTTCTTCCACTATCATCTTATCCAGGTCCTTACTTCCTAGATGGCAGTAACTTTAGGCATCCAATGCCTAGATAGAGATCTTAGAATTTTCTTCACTAGCTTAGGCTCTTCATTTTTTTCTTAAATTCTTCAGCGTATTTATGATAATCTGAAATCCTTCAAACATTTTAGAAATTGTCTCTGACTTGTTCATGATGAAGGACTTGTATTCCTACACTAGAAGGTTGATTTTAGTTTCTTTTACTTTGTTAGTACCTTAATGTGCAATCTGGAATTTGTCTCATATTTCCTTCGTAGAGTTATAGGAGGAAATCTTTTCAAATTTAGATGGGGATAGGGCATAATAGAGGCTCCATCACATTCTACTGCTTGTATATCTTCAAGAGTGTATTTGTCCTCAACATTAAGAACAATCTTTCCATCTTTAATAGTGAGCCACAACGGGTCATCTGTAGAAATCATAAAATTCTGCATACACATTTTCAAGTACCCATAATTGGTTCCATCAAAAAATTAGGGTTTGGTCAAGACTATCTCTCAATTGATGTGTTGTGAAAATAGTTGGCCATTGGGATCACTTCATAGGCTATATAGCTCAATTTTTAAGAATAACAAGTGAAGCTTACTTTGACACCAATTATTGGTCCCTTATGTTAGCTCAAGAAAGGAGGGCGGGATTGAGTTTTTCAAAACTTTGACCAAATTAAAACAATGGTGCAAGAATAAAATGAATAGAATCATGCAACACACTTGCAACACACTTAGACCCTAGTTTCATAGTGGTTCAGCCTAACTTGGGTTCCAATTCCACCTCTTTGAGGGAGTCTTTCTGATTGCACTCAGGTTCCACTAATACCTTGATCAATATATTGATCAAATACACTTTGAATTTCCAACCTCAACAACAACTCTTAAAAATCCATCAAGTCTTTTCTACTTGCTGTTATAAACACTACCACACTACAAGCCCCTTGACAAGTTTGTACAAAGAAATTGCCTCTTACTTAGGTAGATTTTATACATAAATAAATGATGAACAATAAATGATTCAATAATAAAAGTAGTAAGCTCAAACTCCTTGACATTCAATGTAGATATAACTTTGAATGCATTGTTAAGAGTTCAACATAGATGGAGTTGAAACTTTGGAAGAAAATTTGAATGCTTTGTAAATGCTCATTCTTAATTTTCTCAACCTACTCTTCCTATGATTTGAATCCTTTTTTGTACTCTTGGAAGATCCTTTAGTCATTAGTGATTAGTTCTAACAATTTTTTGACTGTTTAAGATTACATTTTCTACACTGAATGCAACCTACTTTATAAGCATGCTTCATAACTTCTGAAGTTAAACTTTAGATCTTCCTAAGGATGGGTGCCATGTCAGTTACCATTTCCACATTAAATTTTAGTGCTTCTAAAGCTCTGTTTCAAACCTTCTGAACTTCAATTTAGTTTGAACTTTGTTCTAACGATGCACTAGATCATCCGAAGTTAGTCTATGAATAATGATTATCATTTTGGATTTGAAATGACATATCTTAGGATGATTGGAATAAAAATTTTATAAATTGTATTTACAATGGTCATATGAATTCTAAAAGTGTAACTTGATATATTCATACTTGGGAATGAGTGAAAATTGAAATTTAACAAGATTACAATCCTAAGTTATATGTTGAACTTGTTTGGGGAACTTGAAGCTTCAAGATCTTGAATAGGATGGCAATCCCAAGGCAAATATTTTGTAATCTTTAAAAAGGGTACAACAAATTGTGTTTAATTTGAATTTTTAAATGAAATTATTATTTGTCTAAAATCATATGTGAATGAATGTTGCTCATGACATGAATATGTTTTAGATTGATGAAATCTCTACAATCTCATGGTCATAATGCATGTTTGCTCATAGAGAATTTTTTTAATGACTTCAAAGTGTTGATCTATGCTAAATTGAGCCATGTATTAAGATTCTATTGAATTATGGAAAAATGAAAGCTTATGCTCTAAGGAGATATCATTTTATATGAAAACAAATTTGTGAAATATGAAAGAAAAGCCAGTATGGTGTTCATCCAAGTTATATCAATGTTTATTCAATGAAAAATCACAAAAAGAAAATGAAAAAGGAATTGTGTATAGTCAATCATCAAAAGTTTGAGATTGTGAATGCTTTATTAAGATTGTTGTGTATGATTTTGATGACATCAAAAATTTTCTTAAAACCTGATTCATACTAATGATGCTTTTAGTTTGGAAAGCTTGGAATTGAGATAGATATGCTTGGATTGTGTGTTTGTTAATGAGTTATTATTTGTGCAAGCATATCAAAAATCTTAAAAATGAAGAATTTATCATGATCCATACTGCATACATCTTTGTTTATCATATTATAATGTGTTGGATCATTTATATGATTTTGGTTAAAGATGAAAAAATATATATGCTTTATGGAGTTATCATTTTTGTGAAAGAAAGAAATTGTTATTGAATGAGTTTTTATATTGAAGAATATAATATGTGATTTAAAGTATATACCCATACTTCACAAATCTTATTGGATAATCATAATTTGAAAAGTATGCCCAAAGAGATATTTTTTTAATGCAAAAGAATATGTGCTTGAATGAGTTTATCTTTATAAATTCAAAACATGATTCAAGTTGCTAATCCATGTTTCATAACTTATGCAAACTATATATGGATAAATATACTTTAATTTACAATGAAAAATATCAAGTTCACAAAGTGGAAATTTTTAAGTGCAGGACTGCACCCACATAGTAGAGCTACTTGTGCATATCACTTGCCAATTTTAGACAAAAGTCTCCACATGAAGAAATTGTTTGGCTCAAAGGCGCTTGGCCCAGTCGCCTGTGAATGGACAATAAGGTTGGTTTAAGTTTTTTACAGAAATCCAATCGTAGCCACATGGCACAACTGCCTGTGCCTACCGCCTGCTGACCTCTAACGTTTGGATTTTCAAATAGTGCAAGCCACATAAATGCTGCCCAACTACTTCCAAAGTTCAAGATTTTTGAAGATCTATTTCAAGGGAAATAATGGTTCATTTCAAAGTAGAGCCAAAAATCTTCTTCAAATCATTTCAACCCTAGGCCAAGAGCAAAAATCTTCATATTATTCATCTATGAGCTTCAATCTTTAAATCAACATCCAAGGCCTTCTTCAAATATACAAAGGGGAGATCTTTTGAAACTAAGAGAGGAAATTGAAATCTACAAGTCTTTCCCTAACACTCACCAAGAAACATGTTTAAAGTGTCAATTCTTTTTATTGTATTTTCTTATTGCCTTAACTTAGTATTGGAGACCAAAGTTAAGAACAATAACTAGTTCGTTGGAGAGTATTCATAAATAGTTTGTTATATTTTTTATGCCCTCTAGAGTTGGTGCAGTGGAACTAAGATTATTCCCCCTTGAGCTAAAATCAAGAAGAGTGCTTGGTGCACTGGAGGTTACACCCCCTAGAGCTAGAATCTAAAAGAGTCAAGAGGCACTAGTTTATGCTCCCTAGAGCTGGAATCTAGAAGACGGCTGGGTGCACTATTGGTATTTCTATTATAAGGTATAGTGAAACCCAAGGCACTATAGAAGAGTGCTCTAGGAAGAGTGGAGTATAGTAATTGGCTCAAACCACTATATATCATGTGAGTTATTTGTGTTGGCTTGAACCACTATATATCATGTATGCTATTTGTGCTTGCTTTACTCTATTGCATTTATATCTTTATCATTTATTTCATCTTAATTTACACACAAGCAAGAAAAAGAGAAATTTTGATTAAACCAGGGTTAAGCAAGAAATTTTTATGAACCCAATTCGCCCCTTCCCTCTTGGGTTAAGCCAAAATACCATACTAAAGGGACCAACATGCTCCACCTTGCAAATCATCTTGATTACTTATATTTTAATGATTAATAAATTCATAATGGAATTTATATTATAAATATCAAAGCTCAGAAATTGACAAAGTGTATAAATTTCAAGTGCAAGACCATAGTTGAAAGCACAGCTGCTCGCACGCCTACCATGCAGCCACATCATAGCTGCTTGCCATATCGCTTGGGGGTAGTGTTTGCGATCGTAGTTGCAAGCCGGAGGTGCCGCATGATATCGCTTGCCACATAAGAAGAAGAACAGCCTAGCAACACCCATATCACTTGTGATCTGCCTGCCATCACATAAAAACATGAGTTTTTTAAAAATTCCAGGGTTCTAAGTGTAGCCGGTTTTCTATACCATCTTCCATATTGCTTGGGGTGCAGCCGAATATCATAGTCAACAAGTACAGTCTCTAATGGTCAGAAATTGGAACGTTGCAAAGCCACATATTGCAACCTAATCATTTCCATGGTCTAGATTTTGAGAGATATATTTAAGGAGAAATGTTGGGATATTTCTAAGTTGTTGATTGAGCTTAAAACTTCAAGAAATCTTTGTAACCCAAAGCCAAGAACTCAAACTTCATTTTTTTCATTCTAGAACTTTAATCTTCACATTCTTTACTTAAGGTCTTGTTCATCAACACTAAGGGAAGACCTTCAACAATGAAGTGAGCTACCCAAGGATCTCAAAGGATTCCCCAACACTCATATTACTACACTAGTAAAAGTGTAATTACTTATTTCTTAATTATATTTTCATATTTCTTTAGTTGGTATAGGAGACCAAACTTAAGAAGAATAAGCTTGATTATTGGAGTATGTCTCACAATTGACTTATTGAATTGCTTTTATGCCCCCTTGAGCATTTCAAGAAGAGCAACTTGATTGTTGGAGAGGATCTCACAATCAATTGCTAAATTTGTTTCCACCTCCTAAAGTTAGAATCTAGAAGAATGCAGCTACACTAATTGAATTCCCTATAGTGAGATAATGGAATCCAAGATGCAAGGGGTATGTTCTTGGAAGAGTTGAGTAGGGAGGTTGTCCTGAACCACTATACATCATATCTTCTATGTGCGATTGATTTATTTGCTTATTCTTTACTTTAGATTATTTATTCACAACAAATCACATGAGCACATGAAAAGAGGAAATTTAATTAACAGGGATTTGAGCAAGAAAATTTTATAAACCCAATTCACTCATCTACTGTTGGGTTAAGCCATGCCATAAGGACCAACAATATGTAATTAAAAAATGATATCAAAATATCTTTAAAAATATACGATACGAAGTTGAGAAATTGAATGTCACATTGTCAATTTATAACTTTTATAAATATTGCAAGAACATAACAAATTTTTGTAGAAAATTTTATTTAAAAAAATAAATTTGAAATAAATTTTTGCATAAATAATATCAAGAGTATTGGAGATTTTACATAAATAGTAATTAATACTATTAGAGATAGACATAAAGTTATATTAATATCATAAATTTTTAAAAAATAATGTCTAGGCATAAGTTTTG
The DNA here is from genome assembly GCA_036873735.1 of Pouteria campechiana. NCBI lineage: Eukaryota > Viridiplantae > Streptophyta > Magnoliopsida > Ericales > Sapotaceae > Pouteria > Pouteria campechiana. The sequence goes on from JAYJMB010002642.1 coordinate 57,296, forward strand.
TTTGTAAAAAACATATACTAGGGGATATACATAGTAAATTCAAGTTAGTTTTAGACTTTTTCATTTGAGTTTCATTAAACCCTAACGCTAACGCTAACCCTAACCCTATTTCAAATTGAGTCAAGCTAAACATAGTTTGAAAAACTTGGGTTTTGAAAAATCCAGTTTCATAAAAAGCTAACCATAACACTTGTTCTTTCGGTCAGGTTTGGTTCACGTTTGGGTTAAACCTAGCCCAGGTTGCACTCCAAAATAAAATGTAAAATAAATTTATAATTTTTTAGAGCTTACATTGTATGGAATCATAGTTGATTGGTTTGAGAACTTAAGAGAAAAAGAAAAAAAATGAAAGAAAATCCAAGAGAAATTCTCACTTCTCAAAACTTTTGAATGGATTATATAAGAAGTGAATTTTTAGGAGAAGTATGACACAAGTCAAAGAAAAAAACAACAAAAATATTCTAATATTTGGAAAATAACCAACTATGATAATTGGAATATTTTAAAAATTATAATTATGAATTTAAAAATTATTACTATAAAATTAGGAAATAATAACTTCTTAAACTTATACTTTTATGTGATACTTGATCCATATATAATAAGATTACAAACATAATACGCAACTAGAATAACTTTTTCAAGAAGAAAAATAAATGAGTGTAGTGAGACAACCTTATTTATTAAAAACTCATGTAAAATAGGAACAAAAGTAAACTAGAATAACTTTGAAAGAATGACTAAGTCATTATGGATGTGTGTTGGATAACTTAAACCATTAAGTAAAATCAAGTGCCCCCGGTTTATACTAGAAGCAGTGTAGATCACACTGAAAGTGATTCAAGACAAGTAATCAACCATCTAATGTATCTTTTAGCTAGCAATGGATGTATCATCCAAATAAGGTTGGACCATTCAACTAAAAAATGCAATTAATATCCACAAGGTACATTACTTAAATTCAATAGTGAAGTAGAGTCAAAACCCTACCACGCCAAGATTTACAACACCAAGGAGTTGCTCCACTGTGCTAATAAGGCTCCACAATGCCACTAAGGCTTTGCAATGCCACTAAGGCTCTACCACACCAGAGTGCTATGCAATGCCACTAAGGCTCTACTACACAAAAATGCTGTACAATGCCACTAAAGCTCTTTCACACCAAAGAGCTCTGCAATGCTACACCACACCAAGCTCGGCTTTGCTACACCAAAATGCTCCATCACACTAGGCCTAGCCACACCACTCAATCACGCCAAGGGTGCTTTGCCATGGCAGTGTGATGCCCTAGAAGTATGAGGTAAGAGCATTTTCTTAACTAGTTATTTTTAGGGTAATCGTACTTATGAGTTCATTGGAATTGTAAAGAAATTATAGATGTAGCTTGATGTAATTATGACAGGATTGATTAATGACATGTGAGTCTTACTTATTTGAAAGAATTATTGCAACAAGCCATGAAAATGTATTGCAAAAGGGGCCGAATGTGTTGGCTTGCCATGCATCATTAGAGCACTTAAGGGGAGTAGGTTTAAAAT